>JANHAO010022325.1:0-12234 GCA_026873985.1 Saraca asoca
ATGGGAGTTTCCTTAGCCTAAGGGGAGAAGAAAATTTTTGAAATTTCACCCCTTTGCTGCCCCTTGAGCCAAGGAGAACCAACATATACAATACTTCACAAATTGTTCAACAATCAGAAGTCAAACTTACACACAGCAATCAACTAGCAACTGGGAATTTCCCATTCAAGCAAATCATCTACCATATCACATTCAGATCAAATTATTCACAGAAATCAAATAATACAGATCCTATAATTTACCAGAAAGTTTGTCTAAACCAATTATTAAGAAATTTCCAAGTTTCATCAACTACTCATATTTACACTTATACACAGATATCTTCACAACTATTAAACCACTTACTACGAAATAAAATTTTTGTTTTAGGATTGTTCACTAGGGTCTAAAGTATTAGTAGCCAGCTTGGCCGGAGCTGGAATGCCACCGGTGAGCCTATAGAGGCTATTGAACAAACTATACTTTTGAGAACTTTTAACATGGATATCTTGAGAAATCAACTGTAGAGTTACTATAAAATAAATCTGATGATTTAGAATTACTCACCAAGTCCCAAAGTGGCCATCCTCAACTTGCCGTCGGCTGGATTGCCGCTGGCAATCCCAAGTACCTAACTGGCCGAACCAGCAAAAGGGTGGGGAAAGAGAAGATTCGAGTTGATGCAAGGCTTTTCTAGCCAGAACTTACGCCGGAGTGGGAAGAAGGTACAACTGCCGATGAGGGAGTGGCCGGACCTCAGCCTGAACCGCCATGGTCAAACCAGCTCGCTTCGTCGGACACTATATGTCTTTGCATACACTTTCAGAAAAAACATCCTGAGGAAGAAGAGAAGTACCTCGCTTCAACGAAACTCCAATAACACGCCAGAGCTTGGGGAAGTAGCCGAAATTACGCCGGCCAAGTAAGCGTTCCGGAAGGTTCCGGAAAAGAGCCAAAGCCAGTGAGGAAGAAGAAAACTTTTCGAGAGAAGAAGGAAGGAGGGGGGCTGAATGGGGGGCTTCGCAATTCTGGAGAATTCTAGAAAAATATCAACCTCGGGACCGGCAACCGGCTGAGCCGATTTTAAGCTGAATTTTCACTTTGGCCCCAACATTTTGCAGTATTCCGAGATTTGCTCCATCGAATTCAGAACTTTTCACTTTAGTCCCTGATGATTTTTCAGTTTAGTCCTTTCAAATTTTAAATTTTTATTTTAAAATTTTCTTTTTATTTTCCTGAATTTTCGAGTGTTACATCAATGACAGAAAGTGATGGTAGATGGTGGTTAATGGAGGTTAGTAGCGGTGGATAATAGTCAACGATGATGGACGGTGGGCGATAAGCAGTGTTCGTGGTGATCAATGATAGTGGATGATGGTGGGCAATGGTTAATGACGGTGGGTGGTGGTGAGTAATAGTCAACAGTGGTGAGCGGTAGTAAAAGGTAATGGGAAGAAGCTAACAACAGTGGATGGTGATAGGTTGAAATATTAAAATAGTAATGAAAAAGTGGACAAAATAATCTTTTTATATAATTAAAATATTTCTATGTCATGGGAATGTAATATACCCATCTCACTTTATAGGAATATTTGATGGAAATATTAGATTAAAAATATTCTCGAGAGTGTAAACATTCCCAGAAATTTTTTTCTAAATTTTGAACCAAATTAGAAAATCTAACATGCTCTTAAAATATTCATGAAAATGTGAAGCAGATTCCACAAATCAAACGTCACCTAAAAATAATTCTAAACTTTTTAAGAGATTAAATATTTTTAGTGTTAGATTACCTTTTTTTTTAATCTCAAAATAAATAAATTAAAAGAAATAAATTTTAACATAAAAAATATAATATGGCAATAAAAATACTCAACCTCTGTCATACTTTTATCTGAATAATTGATAACCACTAAGAGCAAAGTGACAAATATATCATCTTTTTTTATATAATTTTCATGACATATGCCCTAATTTCTAAAAGAAAAATAAGTGGTCCAGATTCATGAAATTCCTTTGCGGGTCCAATTTGTATAAAAGAGAAAAATTAAAATAAAAATAGTAAATTTAATGCATGCTTAATTTAACCAAATTTCCTTTAATTTCCCTCCTTTTTTTTATTATTGCAGTTTAGGCCCACCTTTAACTGTGTGGAAATGTATCAGTATTATTTATCATATAGTTAACTTTAATTGGGTGGGGATGACAAGTCCAACAATTTATTTATACAATGAGTGGAATATGGAGAGGACTTGAAACAGTTATTGAATCAGATTCCCTACAGGTAATGGGCTTTGAATTAAATGTCAGCTACAGTAAGCATTGCTCCTAGTAACAAAGAAAACAACAGTAAAAATTAAATACCATACCATACATGAACTGTTCAATTCCTTATTTTTTATGAACCAATAATTTTTTTTCAATGATTCAGGTGTGTATTAAAAAAATCTGTATTAGAATGTATTTTTATTAATTTTATAAAAAAAATTCTTAAATTTTTAATTTTAAATATAAATAGAAATTTTTTAATATAATTTTAAATAATGGAGTTACAGTTTTTTTTATGTAAAATTCATATAAAATTATAATTTTTATGAAAAACTTGTAAAAATGTATATAAAAATATAATTTTTATATTAAAATTTTTGTAAATTTTTTTTGAATATATATCAAAATATATATATTTTTTAACTTTTTGGAGCAGCTTGTTCATGAAATTACTGCATCGTTCCAGCTGAGAAATTTGGCACCATCACTTTAATCAATCCCAGGCTCTCTGAGAAATTTATTCATGTGGGGTTACTTCATCAACATATTTTTATATCTTATTTAATTCTTTTTAATTGCCCGCTAGTCTCCGGATCAACTTGCTATATTTCAATTAATCTCTTTGAATTTTTTTTATCTATGAAATTTGTCAAAAAAGTTTTTGCAATATAATCTCAATAAATATTTTTTAATTATGTATTTATTTAAATTTATTTTAAAATCGCAGGGATAGGTTTTAGTGGAGATAAGAAATGGTATTGGCACCATCCTAAGTAACCCTAATTAGTTAGGCATAATTGAATGTAATATGAGCTAGATTCTGTCTACATTATGTGCCCTAAATTTTCAAAGAGTGAGTGAGTAACAGCAGGCATATGAAGTGATTAATGGAATTGATTATCTATTTTATGATGTGAAAGGCACCTCTTGAATTGTCAAGTTTCCTTGAAAGCTACATTTACTTTGAAATTCAAGACATAAACAAATGATAGCCCCAAAATATTTCAGATCAACCAGCCAGAATGGTCCACTCTTTTAATTTTACATGAAAATTGAAGACACTTAAAACATAATATGCAATTTCTAATTCAAGTTTACAAGCAGATACTCATAAAATTGTTTAAATTAATGTAATTTATTTTATGAAAAAGCTGTGTGGGTGGTAGGTTGTAAATAACTAATATTATATTATGAAAAAGGGTTAAAGGCAAGAAGACAATTTTAGATGATAGTACGAGATATTGTGATGGACAGCCCAACAAGAATTAAAAACTAATCGGAGACAAAACTTTGCACCTCAAGAATTGAATTATTCAGTTGCTCCCACTCCACTTGGTTTTTGTTGGGTGCATGTACTGCTAAAACCATCTTATCTTGTCAATTTAATTGGCACTCTCTCTCTCTCTCTCTCTCTCTCTCAGTCTCTGGTTAAGAAGTCGCCAGCAATCGTCATCGCTTGAAGAAGGTTCCCCACTCCCATTTGAATATTCCCAATATGCATAAACCCATATATATTCAACTTATCTTAAAACAGAATTCTCCAGTTTTCCCGAGGGACTGGCATCAGGGTAAACTAATAGTTCCCAGGTTTTTTCAAATAATTTTTAACTTTTTAAACAATATTAAATAATAACATTAAGAATATTAAAATTAGACATAATAATATTCCTAAACTTAAAAGTACCAAAATATATGACCAATTTAATAATTCACATATAATTCCATCCATTTATCACAGTGAAAGTGAATATATGATCCTTTGATTCCTAAAAATAATATAATAATATGATAAGAAATGCTTATATAAGTATTTTTGCAACAAGTGATCTGTCCAAATATCAATCTGATATATTAAAAATACCCAATTATACTTCAGTTTGATTTTGTAATTCATTTGTTAGGAAGTATGCCGTACATTTGCTGCATCTTACAGCCATGAGGTATTTCTAAGAGAAAAATCCTTATTTCACCAACAGCGAAGAACACGTTAATGACGTAGTGTCCTGTTGATTATAGTTACTAATTAATAACTATGAGGGAGAGGCTTACGTTTTTGCCCACTTTGACAATTTTAGTTGCTTTTTAATAATTTTAGTCCTCTATTTTAAATTTTTATGTTACCTTCTTTTTCTATATATAAATAAAATTCTTTCTTATTTTAAGAACAATTAAAATTTTTTCAAAGGGTTGGAAATGTAATCACATTTACCCCAGGAATTAAATATTACATTGAAGTAATGTATCGATGAACTGAAAATTGAATATATCTCGGCTATATTTTAAAAACTCTGTAGATATAGATGAGCTTTTTAGGAACATTTTAAATAAATAAGGTAAATAAAAATTTAGTTAAATATGTTGGTTTTAAATATTTAACTAAATTAGTCAATTAAAAATCATTTATAATGATAATCAAAATGTAAATTTAAGTTTATCTATTAATATTTTTAAATATACAATGACATAAATAAAATATTGTTCCTATTATGCTTATGTATATTAAGCTTAAGTTCATTTTTTAGTCTAATTAAATTTAGTTTAGGAGAGATTTTTTGTTAAATTATTGTATTTTGTCTAATAGTTGTATTTTTGTTATGATTAATTGCTTTATTAATATGTTTTATAGTGAGATTTCTTCTCTTTCTTTTTTCTTTCAACAAATTTTGATTTTTATAATCATAGTTTTAATTTGAATATATATTCATAAAATAATTTTTTCTTTAAATTCACATATTTATTATATTTTAAAAGATATAATAATAAATCATAAAATGTAGTGTGATACATCAACGTATCCATGATATTAACTAAATAGTCATATTTTGTTACTGTTTCATTTCTATCACGGAAGAAATTTCATACAAAAATATTTTATTCCTTGATTTATTCATATTAAAAGAATAACAAATGAATATATAAAATTGGTGCTTTATTTATTTATTTTAGTGAATTCTCATTGGGTTGCTTCTGTATAATGAAGCTGAGAAGCAGACAAAAAAAAGGTGTCAGAAATTAAAGTTCAACCTTTTCTTTGGGGGAAGAAAAGGTCGAAAAAGGGCAACTGAGAGAGGGTTATTTTCGTCAATGAGAAAGGAACTGTCATTCAAGGCTACAGGGTCAAGAAACAGAATCATGTTATATTCTCTCATAATTTTTACCCTTCAGACTTTTTAGCAGTCTCCATCTCAACCTACTGTCCAAACCCTCCTTTCCCTATTTCCACAAAAGCTCTCACATTAATGCCAAATATATTCATTATCATTTATAATACTTCACTTATTTGTTAAATTATTAAAATTTAAATAAATAAGACCAACCCATTAGTATAATGATTATATTAAAATAAAATCAGATTTTATTTAATTTATAATGAATAATCTGAAAAAAGGACCTAAGCCTCTTTCTTCCTCCTCCTTTCTCTGTCTACCTAACAACAGAAGAAAGAATATTAATAAAACCATTAACAAGTGAAAGTTTGAGATTGCTCCACCCTTTTAAGGAAAAAACCCAATCCCTTGGCAATCTCAGAAATCAAAGCTACCAAAAAAAAGCACACTATATCACTGCCACAGCCATATATGTAGGAGATTTTCTAGTATTGCTCAATAAAAACTTACAAACTGCAAAAGAAGCAAAGAGGAGCAGTCCACTCACTGATCTCCCATCAATCTCATCAAAAATCTTCTTTTGCTTCACCATTTGCAGGTCTATATCAACCTCACTCTTTCTATCTCTCTTTTTTCAAAAAATAGAAGTCTGTAAAATCAATCATTAATCATAGTTTGTTTCCTTCTCCCCCTTTTCTTTTCCTTAATTTCAAGGTTTTTGTTTTCATACACAGTAGTTTCTAAAAGGGAAAAAAAATCACAGAGAAGAAATTAGGACTCAATTCCACTGTTACTCAAATTATAAGTATAGCAAAGCAAATACATGTAATTTTCATACCAGCTGTGTTGCCCTTAACATCTCTCAATCTTTCACTGTCTTTGTCTTAGGAACCCTAGAATTCAAGAACCCAGAGAAGTATTTTGCAGTGACCGGAAGCAAAGAGAACACAAAGGTCAGTATCAACTTGTTGGATCTGTCAAAAGAGGATTAAGGTAGTTTTTCCATGGATTCAATTCAAGAATTTATGGACACTTGTAACTCTGACAACAACATCAAGAACAACCACCTCACCACCGTGGTCGTGGCCGCCACCACCAATAACAACTTAGCTGGTAGCTCTTCCTCGTCTGCTTCCGGCGCCACCAGTAGCCGCTACGAAAACCAGAAGCGCCGTGACTGGAATACCTTCGGTCAGTATCTGAAGAATCACCGACCCCCTCTGTCACTCTCCAGATGCAGCGGTGCACATGTTCTTGAATTCCTCCGGTATATTAGCCATACGATCCTAAAGCTCCAAATTTAAGTCACCATTTCGTGCTTGTTTGGTATGACAGTAAAAAATCAATTATGCGACAAAAGATAGGCTACAAAATTATAGCTTCTGTCTCCACTGTAATTTTACTAGTTCCACTGCCATACCAAGCAGGCCAGGAATCAATGCAAAAGTGATATGTTTTTCATTGTTTTGTAGATACCTTGACCAATTTGGAAAGACCAAAGTTCACACACCGATCTGCCCCTTTTACGGCCACCCGAACCCTCCGGCGCCTTGTCCGTGCCCTCTCCGGCAAGCCTGGGGTAGCCTGGACGCTCTCATCGGCCGCCTCCGGGCAGCTTTTGAAGAGAACGGAGGAAAGCCTGAAGCAAACCCATTCGGAGCACGAGCAGTGAGACTGTATCTTCGTGAGGTTCGTGATCTGCAATCTAAAGCAAGAGGGATTAGCTATGAGAAGAAGAAGCGGAAGCGCCCGCCACCGCAGCAATCCAATATGCCTGTTGTACCACTTCATCACCACCACCATCATCATCATCAGCTGCCACATCCAGGTGCAACTCAATAAATTCTCAATATGCCATGGAGAGAAAAAAATTATAAATAATATAAATTCTATTCTCTTCCAAATCCATTATCTCAAGTGGGTCACTTGGTTTGAATGATTTTATTGGGTTTTGGGTTCTGGTTTAGTATTGTTATATTTAGGGTTTTCTCTTTTTTTTTTTTTTTTTTTTGGGGGGGGGGTTAATTTTCTTTAAAAGCTTTCTGGTTATATTTATAAGCAACTGTTTGTCTTTGTTGTATGCTGTTTTGCTTTGGCAGAAGGAAAAGGTTAAAGATCTGGGATATCATGAATCTGCTTTTGATGCAAATAGTTGTGTGGGTACTTAGTAGGAGTGGTAGTGGGAGTACTGAAAAGTGGTATAGTGAGAGTGAATGTACATGGAGGTCATGATCCTTATGAGGAACCATAAAGCATGGCATTATTCACAGTTCTATATGTATGTACTTCAATATATCATCTATTTCAAGCTTAGACTTCTGCAGATTTTGTGCCCTTTTTCATTCGTCTTTGATCTCACCTTTTGCAGTTTTCTTGATTGAATGTCACGAGTTGGGTTTGTTATCAATGATCACAAATAGTAGCTAGAAATCTAGCATGTCACTTCCATCAGCTTTCTTGCCTCCATTTATATATTTCCTTCTTTCGATGATCCGATTGTGTTTTAGTTTTGAAAGAAAATTCTTTTTTTTCTCTTTTACATCAGTATACATTAGATTTATATACACAACAATTCAGAATCAAAATCAAGATATAAAAGAAAGCAATGTATTCAAAAGAGAAACAGAATAAAAATTCTTCCTTATTATGAGATTAAGTGTTATTTGACATTTTTGTGATTGTTATAATTTTTCCTTAACTGCACATCTAATTTGAGCTTAGATGGTGCCAATCTAACATAAATTTTGATCTATGTACATTTACAAAGAGAATTATACCAATAATAAAAATGTAAAGTGGATTTTGTTGCCCTTTTACTGCTTTACTGTCTCCTCAAGTGGCTTTCATGAGAATGATAGAAACCTTAAAGCTTAATTATATTGAGTTCTGTTCAGACTGACGAATTTTCTGCTTTCTCTTACCAAGACTAACTGCTGACCGGTAACTTAGTCAATCTGATGGATGATATTCGTTTTTCCAGTAGTGCTGTCATCTCAACTGAAGGGAAAGGACCAATAATATTAATGGCAGACAATGTGATTAATTCCTAAGTGACTAAACTCTTCTATTATTGACTTAATTAAGCCTGATCTCCATTTAAAGATTTTCAATCAAAATTTTCTAGCTAAGCATATTTTCTTGTTCATGAATAATAGTAGTCATATTTGTCTTAGTTTATTAACTTCTATATTTAACAAAATTTCAATAAATAAGATTAGGAAATATATAAAGTTAGTTTAAATTCATTGTAGGAAATGTATACTAAGTTGAATTGAATAAATTAAAATGAATATCATTGTTGCTAATACTATAAGTATACCAAATTGGGTGTCCATAAACTAGAAATTAGATGTTAAGATCTCTGGAGGCAATTGAATCAGCCAAAACGGTACTGTAATTTTTATTTTATTTTTTTTAAGGATATGACAAGTAGGTACACTAAGACTTTCACTCTAGCTAGAAGTAGGGACAGACATAGTTTCTTCAATAGAAAAATTTAACCTTCTTTTTAAATCTACTAGCAAACTTGTCTTAGCAGGCAAGAGAATACAAAAAAGGTAAGCGACCGTCGAGGGAAAAAGTGGGAAGTATGATGATTAAATTAGTGAAAGTACATAAACTGATCCTCAAATAGGAACTTCCTAAATCAATTTGGCCGACAAAAACTGTATGCTATTGGGTTGAATTTGAGTCATCCCTTTGGATTTTTGTAATTATTTTTAGCTAAAAAATCTCTCTATTCTTGAAGAGGTGCCTCTATATATTCTAGCTGTATTTAGCCAAGAACCAACTAAAATACCCAATAGAACATAAGGATAAAATATATGCTAGAAAGATTAGAGAACCTTCTGATTTTCTCTTTTTAAGTGATTTTGGTGGGGTATATGTGAGACTATCACTTTAAGACAGAGAGAATTTATTCTTTCTTTTTATCATTTAGGTATATCATAAGTTTAGAATTCTAGCTAGCCAGACAGTTTTTTTTTTTTTTTTTTAATATATACCATGAAATTAAGGGCCCCAGTATGCTAAAATAATCAGGAATATACGATCAAAGCATTATTAGCTTTGGGATGTCATATACTAAATTTATGAAGTAGACTTAACTAGCTAGGATGACAATCTCAAGGGTTGGGAGAAGCTTTTGGATTGCTTCTTCTTCTCATAACTTCATTATTCAAAATGATTGATCAGAGATCTAATTTACTCTTGAGATATTGTTATTTTATAGTTGACATGTTGGAATCCAAAGCTAATGATATGGCAATCGATGATATATGACTATGGACTTTGCCTTCATTGTGCTTACAGATGAATTTGTTCCATTTATTCTGCAAGGATTTATTTGAACTTTTTGCCCATTGCTTTAGTTACACACACACACACACACACACACACACATATATATATATATATATATAAATATAATGGGTTTTGTTTGATCAATCAGTATTTGCAATTTTGTTCATGAGGAATTTTTGCATTTATAAACGCAGTCTTAGCAGGATCCCTAGTTCTTTTTTCAGTTTTCCTTCTGAGAATTGTCTATCAACAAAAAAAGAAAAAAGAAAAAAACTAGTATCATAGTGGAACAAAATTGTGTGTGTAATATATATATATATATTTCTGTTTATATTTATGAAAAAAAAATTGAGATTATAAAAAAAAAGGATTTTCACGTCACTTTTATATTTTATGCTTAACAAAATAATAAGTATCATAATAGTAGAAGTAGCATTTGAATAAATAGAAATTTTCTATGATCTCAATTTTTTTGGTAAATATAATCACAAATATATGAAAGATTTATTTTATAAAAATGTTTTGTTTTTTTGATAAAACGAACCATTCGAAGTATCTTCTATAATCGTTTATTTAAGTGATTCGATGATCAAATTAATATAAATACACATGGATCCATGGATGTGTGTTTAAGACTGCAACATTTCAAAAGCCACAAATTAATTTCATTCGAGTTATGGAGGACGAGTTCAACTTGTTCATGTTCCGGCTAATAGCAGTTTCCTTTGCTTGCATCTCAAAGAAACTATCTAATTTGAAAGTTTAACATTGAAGTTGTTGAATGAAGGTTCAAGAAAAATATAAAATGTTTTGTGCAAAATCAGGTTTTCCTTTTCTTTCCACGCACACAAAATATAACAAGCCTGCAGCTGCATACGAAAACCTAATTAATTTCTTAGCATGACTTGTAGCTCGAATCTTTTTCATAAGGCATAGAAGAAAACAAGGGATCGATAATGCTATTTCACACTCGATTTATGATATTTGTGAGAAAAGAATGAGACTCAAGTTGATGTTTAGATTTTGCCACTACTTCTATATGAATTCAAGGTTGACGTGTGTACAATCAGCATTATTAGGAATGACAATAAGGAGAGTATGGGGAGGAGATTAAGATCTTTATGCTTATTCTTATTCATAAATAGTATATTTATCTCTGCATTCATCTCCATATGAATAGATTTTTGAATAGTTATTCTTATACTCATTAAATCCTTGAATCTCTGTACCTGTTCTCATTTTTTATTTTATTTGAATGATACATATTTATTAATATTCTACTATAATTTTATAATAAAAATTAAAGTTTATACATAACAATAAAATAATAGTTATTCAAAAATGCTAATAATATTAGCACAACCAAAGATAATGTGAAATTTTAGTTGAAATTTATCTTAAAATTTTTTTTGTAATTAAATCAAATTATTAAATATTTTTTTTTTAATTTTACTTATTATTATATAATTAAATTTATATATAAATATACATTATGGGGAGTTGAGCTTAAGCCTTATAATATTGGGCTTGAATTATTTGTAAGCTTTAACGAATCTAATAAAAAAATATGCTTTTATTTTTTATTATATAATAATATAATACATAAAGAATTTAATTATATTAGTAATTATTAAGCCTTATATGCTTTAAGTGAAGTAATTAATTTTCTGATATTTATTATGTTTAGATAAAAGTAATTATTGATATTGATGTCATGTAATGGCAGAGTGCTTGATGCGTGGTATCGATTGCAATTGCCTTGGGACTGTAGAAAAGATATATAAGTGGCTTTTACGTTTTTTCAAAGAATAAATTATACTTATTATTTTAGTTTAGTTTACTTATGCTTATATTCTTCTTTTCTAAAAATATATATATTTATTTTTTATAAGAGAGATAAATATAAATTTAAATTAAAAAAAGGAAGTGAATGCATGTGAAAAATGAATATTATTGTATCTTTTTAAAAATTAAAAGAAGTAAATGTAATTGTATAAAATTTTATGAGATAAATATAATTTATCTTTATTTCTGATAAAAAATAATTCTATGTAAACTTCAAATTATAAAAAATTGAAATATTTTTAATATTAAGTCATTTATTTTTAAATTTTAAAATAAATAAATTAAATAAAAATCTCAAAATAAAATTAATAATTCAAAGATAAAAATACTTAACATTTTAAAGAGTTTAAAGTCTTTCCAGAAAACGAAAAAATGGGAAGTGAGATTGTTGCTTTCTAGCAACAAAAACAAGTTTGCGCCGTTAATTTTCTTCTCTCACCGAATCATGTCCGCTGCTTTTGTTCACTATCACAATCTTCTTCAAGTGTACAGATGTATATGTTTTTATATAATCTACCTTGGAGCTATTATGTATATAAATAAATATATATATTCATGTACTACACATTTTGCATGTTTCTTATTAATCATCAACTATCATCATAATTAATCTCTATCTTCCCCTAATTACCTTTTTTTTTAAAAAAAATTATAATTATTTCCATATGATTTAGTTGAGTTGAAAGAATTGGTCATTGTTGTTAGT
This sequence comes from Saraca asoca, assembly GCA_026873985.1. Lineage (NCBI taxonomy): Eukaryota > Viridiplantae > Streptophyta > Magnoliopsida > Fabales > Fabaceae > Saraca > Saraca asoca. Next base: position 12,208 of record JANHAO010022325.1, read on the forward strand.
ACTGCCGACAGAATTTTTAGAAGGGCC
>JANHAO010022326.1:0-12241 GCA_026873985.1 Saraca asoca
AATTTAAATACTATTATTAGACCTTGAAAGAGGCTAGTAATTAATTTAGGCTAAAGCATCCTCAATTAATCAAGTAATCATAATACGAAAGAATTCAATTAATTGTTAAAGATCATAACTGTAGTGAAACCTCAATCCTAGGCTTTTATTATTATATTTTGCTTATTTACTTATTGCTATTTCATTAGATCTCTCTATTCTCTTTGCTATTCTTATTTGATTTAGACATCTTACATTGTAAACATCTAGAAATTGATAATAAAGATCCTTATGGGACATGACCCGTATTCGTCGGTCTCTACTACAACTACGTTGTGCACTTGCGGAATAAATTTACATCAACTACCCAATAGGAATCTCACTGATGCTACCAATATGCTAATGACATGTGGTCATACATCATGTTCGGTACCTATATATACTAACAGGTATACCTTCTTTAGATAATTTTTACAAGACTTGCTGAAACTCTGCAAGATTACTGACCTAACTGTCAAAACATCCTTAGCTAACCACTTCCATCATGTGTGACTAACTTTGTTGTATATGTAGGTCATCTATCGATAATTTGCCATTCCACTAGTCCCTAAATGGAGAGTTTTAGTATACAACTATCTATGTACTACATAATTGCACATATTTAATACAAACCTATCTATTACACATATATCTAATGCAAATCTATTTGCCACACATATATTTAATATGGTTATACCATGCATCTATAAATTGCAAAACTATATACATCTTTGGCACAAAAATATCTACTACACATACGTGACGTACACCTATATCTTACGTCTATATTTAGATGTATATGTATAAGTGCTAGGTATATGTATAATGCATACATAAGACCACATATGTATTTGACCATAGCATGGCATCTATATTGTCCATATACAAATGTGACACATATATGTATGTGTTGTACATTCATATACATATATATAACACCAAAGTAGGAGAGAGGCCTCGAAGGAGTAAAGAAATAAAATTAAAATGTGAAGTAATGAATATAGATGAATTACAAATATGTAATGAAATTTATATTAAATTGGGGAGAAAGTTTACAAAGTTGAAAATTTGAACTCCAAAGCTTATTATTAAGAGCTTTGGAGGGAAGGGGAGAACTAACTTAAGAAAAACTTGGTTTACATTTGAAAAGTCTAGCCTATTTATAGAATTTTCATAATGCTACAATGACATGTGCTACAGTAATTATTACAATACAATATTCTTAATTTACTATAATGATTGCAGTTAATGTTCTTGTTGATGATGGAATCTGGTATTAAGCCAAACTCCAACCAATAGAGGATTCTTTTGGGATTTCTAACCGTGAACTAGTTCAAACACAGAAAGTTTGTAATAAACATAGGGAAGAAAGGAAGAGCAACAAGGAAACACTAGAGTTTAATGTGGTTCGGCTAAATTCGAGCAACACCGGACCCTACATCCATGGTAATGTCTTATTTCTGAGAATGTATTTTTACAAAGTTTCTACATACAAGTTTTTCATACCCCCTTGCAGAGGGCTCCTTCCTCATATCTATAGAGGAGATGAGGCTACAATAGTAAATTTATATGCAATAAATCTATTACATCAATATTTAATGTACAAGATAATGTAGACAAGCTAAATCTTTTTTTTCGGCTACTGCAGATTGTCTCCTATAGATGGGTCCCGAGTATCTATTGGGTAGGGTATGACTTGATCTCCTGTAGTCTTCAATCCAGCGAGCTTTCGGGTCACTGATCGCACCTCACATGCCAATTCCTTTGGCCTCAGAGTGAGTCTTTCTAATGATGAGGTCGAGCACGCTCTTTTATGGACGAGCTCGAGCTGAGGGGGGTTGCTTAGCAAGATAAGCTGGAGACTAAGCATCCTAAGCACTCCTCGAATCAGGCCTTTACCACACTTGGGCAGCTCATCAATCTGTTAGAAGTGATCCGTATTTTGTATATAACATAAACCCCCTAACTCTCAACTCGCTTCGTGGGATGGGAGTCATCATTTCTTGGATCCTTATCCACATTTCTGATCAAAGTTTTTGCCTGATTGTGTTGTCACTTTAGATTTCATTTTTGTCTTTTTACTCTATCTCAGACCATACCTCTTACTGCTCACGATCTTTGGCTGTTGATATGGTAGCCTTGTCCGGTCTAGGATTTATAATTATCTGTTAGATTCTTCACCAAATCTGGATCAGCCTATAAAGCGTGAGAAGCTCTTCTTGCCTTTCCATGGAATGGCCAGACGGATGCTATAGTGAAACCTCTTACCGACATTTACGGTGGCTTGGCTTCCAATGAAGCTCTTTTGAGATGTGAATGGTCTATTGTAGGCAGTTTGGAGGTTGGATGGTCTGTTGTACGTGACCTCCATAGGTAACTTCTCTAGCTTACCATCAGGAAGTCATGCAGGGGCTTGCAATCATCTCTCCTTGCTCCTTCCATAAAATCTAGCATCGCTCTCTGAATCCCTAAGAACTTTTTGGCTTGCTTCATGCACGGGATTGGAGAAGAACTGTGGGCTGGAGAGAAATAGGAGCGGCAAGGCTCACCGATCTTCCTGCTGGCAGGAGTTTGTTTCCCGGTTGTTGACGTTTTTGCTTTCAAGAATAGCCTTAGGATTTGTTTTTAGTTTATGTATTTCTCTCCTCTTGATGTAATTTTCCTTTGTTGGGGCTTTTTAATGAATAAGATCATCTTTACAATTTTAAGATGCTATCATTTTTCTGCATTGATAAACTTTCACAGTGTTATTAGAATTTGAAATATTTTAAGATCATCTTTACAATTTTAAGATGCTATCATCTTTACAATTCAAAATATTTGGATAGCCAATCAGCCAAACATTTCCAAGCAAAACACCTTTGCACATAAGTGTTATTAGATCCATAGAAGGATTATGCATAATCAGAAAATCACATGAGAGTTATGAATAATTAGTCACATGCGAGCTGTGAAATAGGATGACTTCACTGCCTTAGGCAAGTTATCAGATTGTCAATTTGTTACACTTTAGTGGGCACAAGGTTATGCTAGTGTTGAGTGTTTAAGAGTGTCTTCGCACCTCAGCTAGCATGCAACTGTGCTGGCTAAGTGAGTTTGTTTTGAGCATCTCCATGCCTCATTGAGCCCGCAGCTCAACTGGTTAAGTAAGTTTATTTTGAGCGTCTCCACGCCTCAGTGAGCACGCAGCTACTCTGGTTAAGTGAGTTTGTTTTGAGTGTCTCCATGCCTCAATGAGCCCACAGCTATACTGGTTAAGTGAGTTTGTTTTGAGCATCTTCATACCTCAGTGAGCCCGCAGCTTAATTGGTTAAGTGAGTTTGTTTTGAGCATCTCCACGCCATAATGAGCCCACAGCTACGCTAGTTAAGTGAGTTTATTTTGAATGTCTCCATGCCTCAATGAGCAAGTAACTATGCTGGTTAAGTGAGTTTGTTTTGAGCGTCTCTATGCCTTAACAAGCCTACAGCTCGATTGGTTAAGTGAGTTTATTTTGAGCATCTCCATGCCTTAGTGAGCATGTAGCTACATTGGTTAAGTGAGTTTGTTTTGAGTGTCTCTATGCCTCAGCGAGCCCATAGCTCAACTGGTTAAGTGAGTTTATTTTGAGTGTCTCCACACCTCAGCGAGCACACAGCTACGCTGGCTAAGTGAGTTTATTTTGAGCATCTCCAACTTAACCGATTAAGTGAGTTTGTTTTGAGTGTGTCCATGCCTTGGTGAGCCCATAGCTCAACTAGTTAAGTGTTCGTCAATTCTTCTCCGAAATGAGCTCTGGGGGTCTTCAACTGAACCAGGGGCCACAGTTGGCATGAAGTTATCCAAGAGGCTTGAGGAACTTGACCACATGCAAGTTGCAGATACTACAAGTATTTGAGAGTAAAAGGCAGAGTAGAGAGATAAAGATTATAACATTAGGCCGATTAGCATTCAGCTTATAATAAAGCAAAAGAAAGGCATTTACATTCATTCTGAAATTCAAAATGCACTATCAATGTATAACTCAGACCAAGCCCACCAGCTCTTAGCCGACATTATGTTGAAAAGGTTAGGGCTATTGCCCCATGGGTTGCATCATGTACTCCCTTAGACATCCCTTTCTGATGAGGTCTTCAATTACGTCCCTGAGGGCCCGACAATTTGAAGTGCCATGACCAACCTTATTGTGGTAGGCATAGAGTTCTTCTTGGTTTCTTTGTCTGTAAGGGATCCTAGAGGGCGCGGGCACCCCAAAGTCTTCCATGTCCCTTTCTGTCATGAAGATCCTATCTTAGGAATCTAATAGGATGCTATACTATTCATAATAGTCTGAGTGCTGAGGTCACTCACCTTTAGGCCTTCCAGACTTCTTTGCAGTCCATTCTATGGAGTGATCGCCCTAGTCCATGTCACTCCTCTTTTTGCCATGGGAGGAGCTGGCCTTTTCATCCTTCTTGTCAGACCTTTCCGAACCGAAGGTCTCTTCCCATTTAATCTACTTAGCAACTCACTTGTAGAACTTGATGAGGTCCTTCATCGAAAACTTGTATAGTTTTCCATTTTTGCGGAGCCCCACGGAGATTGTCACCAACATGGTTTCTTTAGACGAATTTTCCACTGAATTGGCTTCAAGCCTGAATCTAGCAATATAGTCCTTTAGTGACTCATGCTTGCATTGAAAGACCATAGCGAGGTGACAAGGGGCATAAGTTATCTCTTCAGCCCTCGGTATTGGCAGATAAATTTCTGTTAGTAGTCTTCTTAACTGCCAATTTAGTGAGCTAGGAGGCTTCTGAACCAAGCCTAAGGTACACCTCCCAATGTGGCTGGGAACACTCAGCACTTGACCATGGGATCAACTATTTGTAAGTCCATATAAACATTGAATGTGTCCAAATGATCATAAGGGTCAAAGTCCCCATTGTATAATGGAATTGTGGGGACCTTGAGCTTGAGGGGGAGAGTTTGAGTTTCAATCTCCTCAGAGAGTGGTGACCTTTCTTCATAGCGAGCTCGATCACTTAGAGCTCGAAGGTGTTCCTCTAGCTAACCTATTTTCTAAAATATCTCTCTAACCAATGGGCCATGTATCCTAGACTATTGGTTGTATGATTGTTGGATCCTTTGGTCCTCGTGTCCACTAGAGTTACAACCTGGGGTCTGCTCTTGCGGGTGACAAGCTGGAGAATTACCTTGGTTGGGGTTGCTTGAACGTTTAGCTCACTACTGCTGGAGAACATCCTTAGGCATTGTAGCTTCGACCTATCTCTACACACCTTGTGCTAACAATGTAACTACTTTAGTTAGTTCTCCCATCATACTTTCTAGGTTTTCCTAATGTTAGAGCCAAACTTGTATTCCATCGATGCCGTTGGCAGTGGTGGTTGGTCGGACAGAACTGGCTAAGGGGAAGCTAGCAGTTTCTGCCTATGACAGGGGTGGTGGAGGAACCCATTGTTGAAACATGCCCCTCTGGAGGGCTGAGTAGCATGTTTGAAGCTCTGGTAGCTCTTCCTTTAGCCATTACAATAGGAAACGAACTAGAATAGGTGAGTTCCCACAGACGGTGCCAAAAATGTTGACAATGGAATTTGGTATTGAGCCAAACTCCAGCCAATAGAGGATTCTTTTAGGATCTCTAACCGTGAACTAGTTTAAACACAGAAAGTCCGTAATAAAAACACAGAAGAAAGGAAGAGCAAAAAGGAAACACCAGAGTTTAATGTGGTTCGGCCAAATTTGGACAGCACTGGACCCTACGTCAACAATAATGTTTTATTTCTGAGAATGTATTTTTACAAAGTTTCTACATACAGGTTTTTCATCCCCCCTTGCGGAGGGCTCCTTCCCCATATTTATAGAGAAGAGGAGGCTACAATAGTAAATTTACATGCAGTAAATCTGTTACATCAATATTTAATGTACAAGACAATGTAGACAGACTAAATCTTCTTTTTTGGCTACTACAGATTATCTCCTACAGGTGGGTCCCAAGTATCCGTTATGCAGGGTATGACTTGGTCTCCTATAGTCTTCAGTCCAGCAAGCTTTTAGGTTATTGATCGCACCTTGCATGCCAATTCCTTTAGTCTCAGAGCGAGTCTTTCTAATGATGAGGTCGAGCATGCCCTTTTGCGAATGAGCTTGAGCTTAGGGGGGCTACTTAGCGAGATGAGCTAGAGACTTAGTGTCTTGAGCACTCCTCGAACCAAGCCTTTATTGCACTTGGGCAGCTCATCAATCCATCAGAAGCAATCCGAATTTTGTACATAATAGTTCTCATTTTAACTTTAGTTACAAAAAAGCACCAAAAGCATATTCTTATCGGCACACTATTGATTGGCAATGTTAGAGCCAAAAGTGATTTTGTCTTCTGCTGCTGATAAATTTGAAAATAGATCTAAAACTTATTTTGGAGAAGATACTGCTTTAATCAATCAACTTCATTTGATTAAGCATAGTCTTCGGAATCACCAACTACACTAGATGAACTGGAGACTACATTTTTTCCTTTAAGTTAGAGTAAAATATCCTGAAGTTGATTAATAAAATCTTCTGTTACATGTACTAGCATAAGAAGCAGCAATCTAGGATTTGTCTTGAAGAAATTAATTTGTTCCAACTTTTGCATTTTTATGGTAGTGAGGATGTTCTCCTAACCATTTTGTAATCTCATTTTTGTGTGCTTTCTGAGCTTGGTTATAAGATGCCTACCATTTGATTGATCCTTTTCTCTAGAGAATTGGATATTGGGTTCTCCTTAGAATACTAATATTCCTATAAATAGACCCATAGTAGACCAATTTTTGAATAAAATTGGAGAAGAATTGAAAGATTTTTGTAATTTAAGTTATCAAAACATGATCAAAAAACATCTCAACCTTCTCTAACTTATTGAGAAAAAAATTTTAGAAATTGGTTAAAAAATGTCCCACTAACTTAAAAACCACTAGGGAAATTTGTACTTGGTATTTTAATTAAAGAAAAATAGCTAGGTATTTTGAAATTTTTTATTTTGAAAGAAAATGGTATTGTACCATACATTTTGAAAATCCTAGTACAAATAGCCAATTGGATTGTAAGGTTTTGAATTTGTTTCTTTCTAAAGGGTGTTAGCTCAAATCAAAAATTGAAAGGATTTTTTCAATTCTGAAAGTTGAATGAGTTGTTAAGGTTAGATCATTAGAATCAAGATGATGTTTAATTATCACCGAATTTGTATTAACCAAAATAAACTCATAGAACTTTCTATCTTGAAGTAAAGTTCATGCAAGTAGTGCCAATTTTTGGGGAAAATATTAGAATGTGCAAATTTGGGATTTTCATTTCAAATCTCTAGTTCCATTTGGACTATGTTTTCAACATTGGGTCTTTCAAAGTATTTGGTGATTATTTTTATGGTTTGTAGTGGTTTTGGATGTTGATCCTGCTTTGGTCATTTGTTGAGACTATTTGCTAGTCATTTTCTTGAGTTATGATTGACTAAGAATTAAAGGCTTATCCTCTTCTTCCTCAGCTATATCAACCTAAGATTTCTTTGGTAAGGCTATGGGTATTTGATTTCTAATTGCTTGCAGGGTTTTATCAATAATTTGATTAAGATATTTGTCAACAAATTGGATTGCTCTTTTAATTGGGGTGATAGTTCTTTGGAAAATATAATGACCAAAAATCTATTTTTTTAAACAAAGAAATCTTCTTTTTTTGATATTGCAAGACCATTTCTCTTAGTAATATTTAAGAAAATATTGAGATGTTTGAAGTGTTAATCAATGTTTTCAAAGAAAATAAGAATTCCATCTAAAGGATAATAAATTTGGTAAAAGGATTGTAAATATCATTTATAATCCTTTAGAACTCTAGGAGCATTTTTCAGGTCAAAAGGCATACATTCCATTCATATTGTCTAAATGGAACTGTGAATATCATTTTGTACCTATCCTTAAGTTTTATTTGGATTTGCCAAAAACCAAATTTTATGTCATATTTTAAAAATATTTTTGCAAAATGCAATCAAATGAGTAAATCTTTTTTATTCAAAATGGGATATCCAATCTACTGAAGAGCTTTGTTAAGATGTTTGTAATTAATTACAAGGCTTAGTGTTCCTCATTCTATTTTTGCATTCTTATTCACATAAAAGGTAGAGCATGACCAAGGGCTTTTACTTTTTCTAATTATTCCTTTTGCAAGGAAATCATTAATTTTCTTTTGACAATACTCAAAAAGATTTTGTTTCATTTGTATTAGATGATCTGTAGTAGGAATTTTTTTTTTTTAGAAAACTCTTTCTCATATGATAAATTAACCATATGTTATTTTCTTTTCCAAAAAGCATTTGGAAAATTGGAACAAATTTGAGTTTATATTTTGTTTTCTATGGATTTGATTTTTTGCTTAAACAATTATAGTGACTAATTGTTGTTCTATCTTTTTGAAGAAATTTCTTCAAATAGTTTATTTGATTTTCTTTGTTTTCTACTATTAACATCTAAAAGCAGTCAACCTAAGTCCGTCACCCCAAACTGCAAGTTGTAAAGGCAAATTTGCAAGGAAAAAAGAGAAAGAGGGAAAGAACAAGGGGACACCGGGAGTTTTTAATGTGGTTAAGTTCAAGTGCAATGCTTACATCCATGATTATGTTATTTTTCTGCTTATTTTGGTAGAGTTACAATATACATTGTTGCTCATCCATTTACAATGATTTCAACTCCCTTTTTATAGTAGCAAGGGTGTTATAATCTATTCCATAACGAAAATGAATCATAAATTGGTTACAATAGTTGATAATGGATTCCTATTAAATAAGCAATTGAATGGTCTTCTCCGAATTAATCGTTGGGAGGATATGCTTCGAGCTGTGGGCTAGACCTCATCCTTAATGACTTAAGATTATTGCTTTGACCCTTGTTGGCCAACGACCTAAGTTTGCATTTGACTGCATGATGCCTTGCTTCTACAACCTCAATCTTGGTTGAGCTAGGCCTTTATCAGCTGGGCTTGTCCATTGAACTTTTACTAGCCCATTTGTGTGGTTCTGAAAACACCCACAACATCTACCAAGTTTATGTCCTTTAAAATTGGCTTCTTTATAAATTGAAAATTTATTTTTTGTCTTAGATTTTCATTACAATTCCTTCATTTATTACTAAAATTGGCATGATTTATTGGATGAACAAAGTATCTAAAATTATTCTTAGTCATATTTCTAACTAATCAAGATGAGGTGTTTATTTGAGAAATGAATTTTCTATTACTAGATTTAAAAGTTTATAATTAATTTGGAGCTTAGATCCATTTGCATATCAAAGGCCTTCTTTGGTTTTTTTTATAGTATTTTGTAGACCCTTCTTGAATGCAATTGATATCAGCTCTTATATCAAATAAGGCAGCTATTTTAGTTGTATATTCACCTTTGATGATTAATTTGATAGGAATATATCATTTTTGAATAAATAGTTTTGAAGTGATTCTAAAGACCTTTTCATTAGTATCTCCTTCCTTATTGTCTATGATTTTATCTTTAGACTTTTGGAAATTTGAAAGCATTAGATCATCACAATTTTGTTGTTGTTGTTTTAATTCTTTTATTTATTTTTTAGCAAATTAACTTCAGTATGTAAATCTTGCAAGGTTACAAGTTAACTATTTTCTAAGTTAAATCTATCCAAAACATTTTTAAATTATATTTGTTTGCAAAAGGCAATTTGTAAGAGGTTGAAGGTTTATTTATAGTTTGTTTAAGATTTCGGAGACAATTCTTCTTTTGCACATCATCAAGAAAATGATAGATGAGTTCAAAAAAAGATCTTGTTCTTTTGTAAGAACATTTATCTCTTTGTTTGATAATGATGTTTCTTCAATATTAGAAGAACCACAATCATCATTTTGGATTTGATTATTTTCTTGAGCTTGATCAAAATTTGCTTAAAACTCATGTATTTCAGAAGATTCTTTAGCCAATAATTCACTAATTTGATTAAGGATCCCTTCCTCAAGTTGAAGGCTTTGAATTTTTTTGTTTAATCTACAATATTTGGCTATATGACCTATTTTTTTGCAACTAAAAAGACTAGTCTAACATCCTGATTCAGTGGAGAGGTGCATCTTGGTTTCCTTTTAAGATCTTTCCCTTATAAGGTATTTGCTTTTGCTGTTGGCTAGGTTCAACTTGCTTAGCTACAAATAAATCCAAATTATTCACAAAAAAAACCTAATTCTTTCCTATTGAGTAATTTCTCTTTGGCTAATTACCTTTGGATTTTGTCATCTTCACAAACTTTGAGGGCACTTTCTAGACATAAGTAATAAGTTGTCCATAAGTAAGTTGTTCATAAGGAATTATGTCATTAAATTGGTTTCTAATTTTCTCCATAACCTTGTCTCTTAAGAAACTAGGAAGACCTATAAGGAATTCTTCCTTCCTGAAAGGTTAGTTACTATATATTTTGGAGTAAATCCTACTAAAGAGGGTATCCTTATACCATCTAAAGTTGAATAGAGTTCTACATTTAAGATTTAAGAGTAATTTGCTGATTTGTCTTTCCATGGGCTTATGTCTCTTATGAAATATTTGGTAATTGTATAGATTAAAGTGTTGATAGCATCAGGAATAGCTTGATCGTTAGAATCTATTATCACTATACCATGAGGATTACTTTTGATTGATTCTAAGATCTAGTTTTTTTTATTTTTCCATTTTAGTAAGATGTTCATCCCACCATCCTTTAAGGTGGCCAGTAAGACCAGCTACAAGAATATATATGACTATTCCATCATCACATCCATGAGTTGTTTGGTAGGTTGTGCTAACCATAGTCATTTGTTAAATTAAATTAAGAATTTTGTATTCAAGCTTACTATCTATGTTTCAGTCTTAGATGTTATTTCCATTAAAGGAATTCTAAATAGCAAGAGGTTTTTTCTCTATTATTTGGTCTAGAAAGCTTGACCTAGAATAATAGAGTTTTTTAGGTGTTCTCCAATTTTCTATAGTTTTGATAACCTCTATTTTGAGTTCTTCATAGTCAGAAAAAGCCTTAGAACCTTTATCTAAGGTTTAGATCCTATTGGATCTATTAATAGGAGCAATTTTTGGGATTGTCATAGACTTCCCCAATTTTCAATCTATTTCTTCTATCATTTGGTTTATTTTTGCAATCTCAATTCTATTAATTAGATCCATTTTTTTTAGGAAAGTTTAATTCTCTCTATTTTTCTTCCAAAATTTCATATGGTTTGAACAAAGGTTTTTCTTTGTGTGCTAGTTGAGGATTCCCATATTTGGGTAGGTTCATTAGATAAGATCTAGTGTCCAAAAGCTTGGAAGTATTTATTGGTATAGTTAAGATTAGAAATCTTTTGAGAAAACCAATTTAGCAACACCTTTTATCTTAAAAGGCATTGCTATAATTGGTTTTCTCAAAAGATATCTAATCTTAGGATTTATGGTTTCCATTCAAAAAGATTTTTAGAGAGGTAGTTCAAAAATGAACTTTTCACCTTTAAGAGTTGTCTAAGTTTCAGTAGTTTTGTTAGTAACATTTATGGAATTTTTTAAGGGATAACTTTTTTCGTTTGACTTCATCATAAGCTTCAAACCTTTCAAAGAAAGGAATATTTATTTCAAATTTTCTTATAAATTTAAACCAAGAATTGTGGTTTGATCCTTTAAATTTTCTTGAAAATTTACAAGAAACCATTCTTTTTGAAAAGTAAAGTCTTCTGAGTAGAAATTCTCCTTCAAAGATTTTTTATTGATTTGAAAGTTTTTTTTGAAAACCTTTAGTCATAAATCATTTATTTCTGAGTCTTCATTCATTAGTTGAGTAAAAGTTAGAGATTGGACAAATTCTTCATACCCATCCTCATCTTCTACTTTCTCTTTTCCTTTTCAACTATCTCCAGTATAAATGGGTTTTGGGATCCTAGAAGAATTATCTAGTCCTTTAAGATCTATCGTGGATATAGTTAAGGCTATTGACAAGTAAGAATGCCTATGTGGTTTAATTGCTTCATATCTAGTTAGATTATTGAGTTTGGAAGAATCACCCCTAGATGACTCTAGTTCAATAATTTTGGATATATCTAACCTAAGTCTATTCCTATTAAAGGATATCTCAATGATGTGCACAAACTTATTGCACGTTTTAAAATAGTCGCAAGCGCATGGTGTAATTGTAGTAAAGAACCGGCGAATACGGGTCGATTCCTCAGGGAAGTTTTGTTTCTTTTTAATTACCAA
>JANHAO010022327.1:0-12233 GCA_026873985.1 Saraca asoca
AAACCATCCTCAAATAAATTAAGTAATCATAATAGGAAAGAAATCAATTAATTGTTAAAGATCATAGTTGTGGTGAAACCTCAATCTTAGGCTTTTATTATTATATTTTTCTTATTATTTGCCTGCTACTTTTACATTAGATCTTTCTCTTCTTTGCTATTCTTATTTGATTTAGGTATCCTAAATTGCAAATATCTGGTACTTGAAAATGATATCTCTGTGGAATACGACCCATATTCGCCGGTACTAGCTACAGTTACACCGTGCGCTTGCGGAATTACAACATCAGGTCTTTAAAGCATTATCCTATACAAAGTCTAGTAAAATCAAATGCACCAACATGCATCCAATCATGCTCATAAACATGTAATTCAACCTTCTTATGATCCAATTATGTTCGGGCATTCCAGGTATAAGGTTGTTAGCCTAAAAAATTCACAATCTTAAAGATATCTTACAAATGAATTAAAATTTACATTAGTTTATCATATCTCCATAACACTTTTCACCTTTATCAGAACTAACACACTTGATATTCTTATTATTTTTTAGTTTAATTCCAATTTTAAACAGCCCAAAAGAATTTAAGTATTCAAACTTTTCAATGGATATTTCCACCTAACAAAAAAATTGATCAATAACCAATGAAAGTGAAATATCGGTATCCACCCATAGCACTTGACATAATTAATCCACTTACATTATTGTGAATAAACTCCAGTACATCCAATAGTCTAGTCCATTTTCCTTTCTCGAACTCTAGCAGGGAGTATCTTCCTTGATACAATCAGTACACACATAAAAAAAAGATAAGTTTAGGTTATGAAGAATCTCTTCTTTTATTAATCATTCCATCCTTCTATGGAGATATCACTTAGACACTTATGCCACAACATTAAGGATCTTACATAAATTCTAACCCTTTTGTATCCAACCATGATATTTATTTAATTGACTAAATCTTTAATTTCCAAATGACAACTACTCCTACGTATTCATCTTGCACTGTTCCACCATTTCCAATCTAGTTTTTGGTTTTTATCACTTGACTTTGTCTTGCTTCATAAAGCTTATAATAAATTTATAATGCAAATGCTTGCACCTTCGTCTAACCATCAAGTGTTTGATAAAACATCTCATTAGAGCTAGCGAAACATCTTAATTTATTGTGATATCCATTCAAATCAACTTTTTTCTTCTCAAACTTAGGTTTCTTTGGGTGTAATATATTTCAATGCTCAGCACTCGATATGTGTAAAAGAAAGTGAGTACAGAGATCCTTTAATTCTTCACGTCATCTTCCACTTAACTAACTATAGAAGTCATTTTATTAAAAAGTCTACTCACCTTTTTGAGTGTGATATGATATCTCAAGAACATTAATTTGAATTGGAAAAGACTCTAAATCATGCTAAATCAAATAACTATTTTCTAAGTCCATTTTCATGCCCATGAGCAATTATAATAATATACTGGTTCTACAGTATGCTCACTAATTTCACTAACACCATCATAAACAATTTTATCTAGTAATGAGAGTTGATATCCTTTTTCAGCCTTATTAAACTTTACAAACTTATTAGCTTAGAGTCCATAATCACTTTCACATTTGGAAAGTCTGTAATGCCTTTTATGATGATTTTATCCTTAGTATACATCATAACCATCAAGTACACTCTATTAGAGTATGTCCACTTTTCATGAAGAGCCTTTGTGTAATAGTAAAATCATCATTTATCTTTGACTCTACCTCTTTCCATGTTAAATATGAAATTTAGTGATTGTCAGACATGATATCAGCAATTCAGTCTAAATATCTTTGACTCAACCTAGTCCTCATAATTAATCTCATTTATCATTTTCATGATAATAAATTGTATAGGTAACAAAAGATTGAGAAAATAATAATATATAAAATTTATCATAAATTTCTAAAATTGCATATTTAACGTAGTATCATGTTATAATATTTCCTCAACAACTATATAATTCCAAACATTATTACATTATGAAACTCAACACCGATAGGGCATTTAAGACTTCATAATATAACACAAGGATTGAATGCTATATTCCTAAAACTTAACACCGATAAGGTATTTAAAATTTTATGAACATAACAAGCAATTCTAATACTCACATTATCACCAACAAACTATGTTAATAATATTACATCGATATGACATATATATTACTAACATAGCACTCTCCTAGATATAATTTCAAAATTTAAATTTAGCAAAATTTTATACAACTAGTCCCATGATAGGTGAGTACACGATTACATAAAATTTCATAACATAATATGAGTAAAATTGATTCATATATAATTTTACAAATTGTATGCAACAATTCAAAAAATGTTCAAATGTATAAAAAAGTATCAAACCAGTCAAAAAAATTACATACAGTATTATAATATGTAAGAATCATATGTAAATTTTTCATGTCTAAAAAACATGAAATTAATGCCTAAATAAATAGGATAATAATTATATAAAATATTTTTATTTCTAAAAAATTCTAAAAAAAATTATAGATAGTAGTCTAATATATAACAAACGCATAATAAAATTTTCAAGCCTAAATAATGTCAAATAATTATTTGAATAAATTGAGCAAAAAAAATAAAATATTTTTATTTTTAGAAAAAAATGAAAAGATGACCACAAATAGAGCTCGAAGAGTAGAGCTCGGTAGTATAATTTTTATCACTATTCACCACCTCTATGGTGGCATATGGCCCCCACACATCACTGAGACAAGTTGTCAACTATGTAATTAGATCCGATCCAATTTTTCCATTTGTCAAAATTCAGCCACATTTTGCTATTTTTTTTTTGTATGGGTTTGTAACCCTAAATCAATCTAAAAGTTAACCCATATAAAAATAAGAAAGAAAAAAATTTAAATTTAATCAATAAAATTTTCGTGAAATATCCTTAAACTCTAACCAATTTAATTCAGTAAGTTTGGGTATATTGAAGGTAATCAAAATTATGTATATCATATATATTGTAAATATAAATCCGATTCTTATATAAAAGGAAAATAAAAAATTGTATCAAGCAGTATGTCAAAAATCCTTTCTGTTACGAATATATTGAATTGAATAATAATAAAATTATATCTAGCATTGTTCAAGAATCCATTATAGTAAAAACTCCTTTAGCCTATTCATTTTTTGTAACCCAAATAGAGAAAATCAAAAGAAACTAAAAATGAAGTTTTAATGGGACAACTATAATTCTACTAGGATAAAAGTAAAGACCTATTATTCTATTAGGTCAACTAACATATCATTATTAGTCTAATGACAATGCTTATACTACTAAAGTCCATTAATGATCTACGTGTCATTATATATTCAATAATTAGATTAAATGATTAATTGATCTATAATAATTAGTTATCATGACATTTATTTAATCCAATAACATACGAATTAATTAAACTATGGTATTCTACATAGGAAAATTCTAAGTAAAATGCATAGATATACATTAGTAGTAAAATAGAGAGAAAATTAATAATTTAGTCCTTTAATTTGTTTTTCGCTTACAATTTCAACCCTAATTTTATTAAGGTCTTATTAGTAATCCTTAATTTCATACCACTTAGATAAAATGGTTTATCTATCAATCTAGTTCTACTAGTGGAAAATACCTACATGACACATTTAATATTTAGTTGACCTATTTAATCACATGCTGAAGAAGGAATATACTATAACTGAAGAAGAGAATAACATCGTTTCTTGATTTTTCCAAAAAAAGAAAAGAAAGTTTGAAAATTGAGAATTTAACATGATATTTTCAACTTATGATATAATTAATTAACTGACATTTGATGTGCCATATTGGGGTCTCGTGCTGGGATTAGTAAAATTACATAGAGGGAGACACATTTGCTTTAAATGCTAAATAAAAGAAGATCAAATGGTAAGTGAAGAACATAACTTGATTTTGTCATAAATGTAAGAGTTCCAAAGCATACAAGTAAAATAAAATAAATTATTAAACCACTAATTTAGTTTAAACAATAAATAACTGCGCGGTTTAAGCTTGTAAATTGCTGTATTGCTTCGCAGCGTGTCCCTTCCCAGAACACGCAGATGGTCTCTCCTCTCACTCTTTCCCGTTGTAATCTCTGGTTCGTTCTTCGAGCCCCGGATCTTAGTCAACATTTTTTGTTGTTGCTTTTTCTTTCAGGGAGAAAAAGAAGGAGCAGAACATATAGAGGAGGTGGAGGCTCAACTCAGACGCTTGCAGGAATCTTTAGATGCCCGTCCAGATGACGCCCAACTCCATTTTGATTTAGTCTGTACACATACTTTTTCCTTTCATATTTCTGTCTCAGATTCCCTTTTATTGCATTTAACTGACCGGGAACAATATGATTGATCATTCAGGGCTTACTCTTGTGGGAGAAAGGAGGAGAAGCAAAGGAAACCAAGGAAAAAGCTGCTCAGCATTTCGTAATATCGGCTAAATTGAATCCTAACAATGGAAACGCTTTCAAATTTTTGGGCCATTATTATGGCGACGTTTCCGTTGATACTCAAAGAGCCCTTAAGTGTTACCAGAGAGCTGTTGCCCTTAATCCCGATGATTACGACTCTGGGGTAAGTTCAATTATTTTCTATTCACTCCATCTTGAGTTATTCATGGTAAAAAAAAAGGTAGAAAAATCCCCAACTATATGAAAAACTTTGATACAGGAAGCTTTGTGCAATTTGCTTGATGAAGGAGGAAAGGAGAGTTTGGAAGTGGCCGTATGTCGCGAAGCTTCCGTAAAATCACCGAGAGCTTTCTGGGCTTTCCGCAGATTGGGTTACCTCCAGGTTTTATGTTTCTTTGGACCTCTTCTCCTTGAGAGTAACTTGGTTACACTTAGTATAGACTTGAGTATAGAAGTAATTCTCCTTGGTTACGCGTAGTGTACTGCACGCGTGTAAACTCAACCAGTCACAAATAGACACACTATGAAGTAGAGAGAAGGCATCGATGTGCCAATCACTAATCTTCTGCTTCACAATATAATAAGGCAATTCGGTTTTACCCTCTACACCCGTGTCATACTTGTAGCACACTTCCCTTCCATTTATTTCAGGAAATTGGGTGAGAAACAACTCGGTTGTCACAGAACTTGTATGAGCAATTATCATTTTAAAGAACTTCAGATGAATTTTGGGCCCACTTAACTTGCAGCATTCTCATCGGTTCAAAAGAAAGCATCAAATGGTTTCAATTCCAATATATTATTTGGTCAAATTTCATAAAATCTCCAACTATATTGTTTCATTGAAAATATTGTTGTAGCCTATGTTTGATCAGGAAGTGTGGCACAAGTTGTCAATGAGTTTTGTGTTGATGCAGTGATCTCTTAAAATTTTTCAAAGCTCAACATAGTCTAAATATTACCAATTTCAATTGAGTGCAAGTGACACACATTCAAGGGTTGTAAGTGTAATTCTTCCACTTAAGTTTGGTAGCATGTAACATTGTCATTATTCATAAACAACTTTCAGGCCCATCGAAAGAACTGGTCTGAAGCTGTACAGAGTCTTCAACATGCCATCCAAGGTTATGTTGCATGTGCTGATTTGTGGGAGGTATTTTTATCTTGTTGTTGGCCTTTCAGATTTTCATTATTTTATTCTTCTCTTTCTCAAATATTTAAAATTGTGTTAGACTTTGGGCCTTGCTTATCAACAACTTGGCAGATTTACTGCTGCTATAAAGGTAACTCTGCTTGACTTTCTTTCATATCTTCTAAATATGGTTCTTCGATCGCCAATTTAATTATGGATTCTCCATCAGTCTTATGGCCGTGCCATTGAATTGGATAATACACTGGTCTTTGCTCTGGTTGAGAGTGGAAATGTTTTCTTGACACTTGGTTCATTTAAAAAGGTATGTTTTCCTAATTGACAACAGTATCCCTAATCTCTTCTCCATCAAGGATTTTTGTTCTCAATGATTGAATTTTCTCTAGATGCTTTTTTGTCAATAGTATAAAAGATGGGAATGTGTGCATGGTCTGTCTTTTTCCTAGGACATGATGTTAGTATGTTTTAGTTATGTTGATTAGAATGTTAGTGATTCTCAGGCTGTACTCAGTGTAGAACTGTATGTTGTCTTAGATGCTTAGTGCTGCTCATGATGGTTTATTTCTACCCAAGGAAATGCAGCACATCATTCTACTGCAGTGTTGGCATTGTCAGACTCATTTGGATACTGACAAATTTATGGTACCCACATGACATGTGTTGGATGTCAGATTTTTCGTTTCTCTATCTGATGTAGCAGAAGGTGGTAATTTTTTTTTTTCTGATACTCTCAGAAATGAAGTATGTGAAAGAAAGATATTAGTGCTAAGAAATCTGATTCGTCGATGGGTAGAATTACATACTTATAAGGCTATAGAACTAATCTTATTAGAAATAAGAAAAGACCTCCAGTAAACCAAGCAAACAAGACCCTTAAATAAACTAGAAAACCAACAATACAAAAAAGAATCTAGGAGAAGAAAATCAACTTAGAATCTGATATTATTTGTGATAATAGAGTCCTACAAGAATCCTGTGACTCTTGCCTACATCAGTTCCCTCCATTTTAGAAAAACTCATCCTTGAGTTGGCATCTTGATATAGCAATGTATTAGGAGAGTAATACTCATTTAAATTGGCCACGTTGAAGGTATTACAAATGGCTAGGACTCTAGCAAATCCACTACATAAGCATTGTCATTATCTTACTCAAAATTTTGCAAGGACCTACTTTTTTCTTTTGCAGCTTGTTATAGGTTCATGTTGGAAGTCATTCCTTACGCAAATGAACCATTACCAAATTATCTTCTTTGAATACTTTTAACCTGTTGTCCTTATCTGCAGCCTCTTTGTATTTATCATTTGATTCTTCAAACTTTTCTTTAACTTCCAACAGAACTACCTAGATCTTTTAAGCCATACGTTCGATAGCAATGCTATATCCTTACTAGATCCAAAGTATGCTTTGGAACTCTCCCATACAATACTTCAAAATGTGATTTTCCAGTGGACTTGTTGATAGAATTGTTGTAAGCAAATTTTGCTTGTTCAAGATATGATCCCATCCATCGCATTGGCAATCCTTCACAAAGGCTTCTCATAGTATTTCCGAAAGTCTTGTTGACAACTTAAGTTTGACCACCGATTTGAAGATGGAAAGAACCACTAAACTGTAAGTTAATTTGGAAAAATCTTCATAAAGTCCTTCAAAAATAGCTTAAGAACTTTGTATCTCTATCAAAAGTTATACTCTTAGGCACACCATGCAACCTTACAGCTTCTCTAAAGAATCGACTAGCAACATGCGAGGCATCATAGTTTTTTTTTTTTTTTTTGCAAGTAAGAAAGTGTGCAAACGTTGTGAATCTATTGACCACCTCAAAAACTGAATCCACACACCCCTTTGAGTCTGCGGAAGATCAAGAACAAAGTCCATGGGGAGGTCCTCCCATGGTGTGGAAGGAACTGGTAAAGGGCTATAAGGGCTAGTATTTTGAACATGACCTTTGACACACTAGACACTTTTGCATGAATTTTCCTCCATCTCTTCTGAGTTGAGGCTAGTAATGTCTCTCCTCTAAGAAGGAGATAGTCTTATCTTTGCCAAACTGACTGTCTAAGCCACCTCCATGTAGTTCAAGAGTTAACTTTTCCCTCAATGACCCTCTTGGAATGCACCATCTGTTTCCATAAAATAGATAACTGTATTGATGGATGATATTACCGTCATAAGTATTTTCGTTACACTTGATCCATGTATCTTCAAAGTCCTCAACTTCTACGTAGAGATCCTTCAAGTATTCAAAACCTATACCTTTGTGGTGATTGTGACGAGCAAAGTGGCTCTATGCTTAAAACCTTTGCCACCTTGTTTAAGCAGCTAGATTTATGCTTTATCATAAAGTTGAATTGGTTAGAGTAGGATACCCATCTGGCATGCATCTTGTGCAAGTGATATTGACTTTGAATTTCATGGTTAGTGTTGAGAATAAACTCTCGTGGATACAAATAATGCCTCCAATTAAGTAGACCACTTTTTTTTTTTTTTCACTCAATTTTTAACTAAAGTAAACTATTTGTCTCCTTTTTTGGGATAAGGCAGCACCAATCTCAATTCTAGATGCATCACAATCGAGTTCAAAGATTTTGTTGAAATTGGGGAGAGCCAATACGAGAATTGTTGATAGCTTCTCTTTAATTAAATCAAAGCATTTTTCTTCTTCGTCTCCCCAGTGAAACTTCCCTTTCTTCAAGCATTCTATTATTGGAGTTAGGAGTTAGTATACTGCTGAAATTTTTGATAAAACACCAACAAGATTTGAGGCCAAACCATGAAAATTCTGAACTTCTCCCACAGATTTAGGAACTACCCACTCCCCGAATGGCTGTTACTTTAATTTCATCAACATGCAGCCCACCTGAATTGACTACATAACCCAAGAACAACAGCTTATTTGTTAGGAAACTACACTTCTTGGTATTAATGATGAAACTGATTGGCTTGTAAGGTAGTAAGAACATCACAGAGATGATCCATATGCTCAGCTTCATTCTTGTTGTAGATTAAAATTGCCAAAAAAGAAAGATATATCCATATTACTATAGAAAGGGGATTGGGAAGAGTTGAACTCCAATTTTCAGAACCAAACTCAACAGCATGGCCATAGCTAATCACCATTAGAACAAACCAGAAAAAGAAATTTCTGATTGGAATTAGAACATCAAAACATCAAATATAGAAAGTCAATGTGATGATGAATTGTGATGAGATGGCCTGTATATCAACATTCCTTGCTTTTGCTAAGCAAAAAATTTCTTCAATGCAACTATGGTCAAAGCATTAGAAGATGTCTTCAAAATGTCAAGAGAAAAACATTAAATATTAAAAAGACTATTGAAAAAAAAAAAATTTGAGTAAATGCAAGCCACTGGGTGTGGTCTAATGGTGAGGGCCTTGGGTTGTTTTTTGCAAGAGGACTTAGGTTCAAACCTCTTTGTTGTCACTATATCAAAATAAATTGAATAAAGTATATAGAATATAACTTGAGTCTCACTATTAGTTATTCTTTTTAGGCTTGGATGAAAGATATTATATTTTGCAATCCATAAACCTCCATTTCTTTTTAAAGTTGAGGAAATAGAGAACATAGAAGAAATTCAAAAGGCATAGGTGCCTTAATTTTATATTTTCATCTTTGGCCATCAGGGGCAAAGAGAATAGAGAGTGTAGCTTTAGTTTCCTCACTTTCATCAGGGGCCCTTTTCATCAGTCATACATCAATTCAGGCAGAAATATGTCTTTTATTAAAAAAGAGTACCAATTTGCCATAATAAATTGGAAAAAAACTGCTATAAAAGATCAAACAAAATTCAAACAAGTGGTGAAAGTTTATACTCAACTTATAATGTGATTGACATGAAAGAATAAAAGTTTCCTTTGGACAAGACTTGCCTAAAGACCTAGAAGAAAAAGCAAGAAGAAACAAAGAATTAGCAACTGCTAGAAACAAGAAGAAATTATAGGCAAGTGAGAGAGTGCAGTGCCTGTATAGATGAATTGGAAACAAAATTTATTGGAGAAGATGAGTAAAGACATAGAAGCAAAGAATTATAGGATGATGAAAGTGTAGAAGTTTTTTTTTTTTTAAAAAGACTGGCAAGGAAGGAACTACACATGTGAAACTTTGATTTTTAATTGACATTGTTGTCCCATTTTAAGAAAACAGTAGAGATATGGAGTTGGATTTTTTTGGAAAGAGAATTTTTAAACCAAAAAATGTGTGAATCACTTTTATATAGTGGTATAGATCTACGTACGTGTTGAGAAAATAATTAGGATTTGTAGAAAGGGAAAAGTAGAGAGAGGCTAGAGAGAGTGGGATAGAAAATAACTAATATTATAACTCAATGATATAACGACTTAATTACATAAGACTTAACCTTATTCCTCTATTTATATAGAAGCTATTGAACCAAGTACAAGAAGAAGTATCATAGTCTAACTAAATAACTTGATGAATTATTTGTAATATCATAGTTTAACTGTGTAACCTAATGACTTATCAATCATATACTCTATCTCTATCTCTTAGCACTTCCCTTATGCTGAAGCTTACAAAGCTTGAGCTTGTACATAAACTTGAACTCAAAATTAAAATTCAACTCTAAAGAAAACTTGATAGAGTTAAAACATCACAAACAGCTTGCAAAAATCAACAAATGGCGAACAAAAAACATCACAAACAGCTTGCAAAAATCAACAATTGGCGGACAACTCCCCCTGAATGCAAACATTCACAAATCATAAAAACAACGCTGAAACCTCAACAAATACAACTGCTAGAAGTCTTCAACTAACTACCCCTGGTTGTTCCCTTAACCTTTTTCTAGTTGTTCTCCTTGACACAAACGACACATCTTACACAAATCTTATCCTTGTCAGAGAGATTTCTAATTTCTACTGCTCTTTATATGAGGATCATATCCATTGTCGCCCGTTAATCGAAGGTTTAAATTGGTCTTCTGTAGAAAGACATAAGGCTAAGTGGCTAGAATGACCTTTTGAGGAAGAGGAGATCAAATGGGCTGTTTAGAGTTTAGATGATGAGAAAGCCATAGGTCTTGATGGTTTCTCGCTTGTTTTCTTTCAAAATTGTTAAGAGGTGGTTAAAGGGGACATTTTGAAGGTTTTTCTTGAGTTTCACCGGAACAGTGTTATTGGTACTGGTATGGATTCCACGTTCATTACCTTAGTTCCTAGAAAGGAACGTTTTGTGAAGTTCAAGGATTACAGGCCTATCAGTTTGATTACTAGTGTTTACAAGATTATCACTAAAGTTTTGTCTTGAGGTTATGTGAAGTTCTTGGAGATACTATTTTGCCTTCTTAGAGTGCTTTTGTGGCTGGTAGATAGATTATTGTTGTAGCTCTTGTGGCTAATGAGGTGGTGGAGAATGTTTCGTTTTGTAAATGCCAAGGTATGGTTTTTAAATTGGATTTTGAAGAAGTGTATTGATTTGGTTAATTGAAATTTTTTTTAGATCAAGTGATGAAGCATAAAGGTTTTGGGGATCATTGGAGGAATTGGATTAGAGGTTGCTTATCTATGGCTACTCTTTCGATCATTGTTAATGGAGAACCAAAAGAGTGGTTCAAGGCGCAACAGGGTATTCAGTAAGGAGATCCCCTTTCTTCTTTGTTATTTACTTTAGTTGTGGATATGCTTAATATGATGTTTCAAAGAGGCATGAATAGAGGGATTTTGAGAGGCTTGGTTGCTAGTAATGATTCAATGGGGGTTTCTCACTTGCAATTTGCAGATGACACGGTCCTCTTTCTACCTAAAGATAAGGATAATTTCCTAAATGTTCTTTCTTTGCTTCAAATTTTCGAAAGCATTTCTGGTTAGTGTATCAATCTTGTTAAGAGTGGTTTGGCAGGTATCAATGTAGAAGATCAATTTTTGGGAGATTTGTCTAATTTGGCAGGTTGTGCTATTCTGGATTGGCCCTTAACTTATTTGGGTGTTCCATTGAGAGGAAGTCCTTGTTCATTTTCTTTTTGGGATCTGGTGATTATGAAGATTTCCAAGATATTGGATAATTGAAAAAGTGCTTTTTCTCATTTATTTTTTTTTGGGCCGGGGGGGGGGGGGGGGGGGGTTTGGGTTGCTCTTATCCAATCGTGTTTGTTGAGCATCCCTCTTTATTATCTTTCATTGTTTAAGATTCCTATGGGAGTGGCTAATAACATTGAGAGAATCATGAGGGATTTTTTATGGAGCAGGAGTGGGGGCGATAAAAAGGATCATCTAGTGAGTTGGGAGGTTTGTTGCAAGCCTAAAAAAGGTGAGTTAGGTATTGGGAATTTGGTTTCTAAAAACATTGCTTTGGTGGCTAAGTGGTTGTGGCAATTCCCTTGGAATCCTAGCTCTTTATGACACAAGGTGATTAAGAGGATGTATGGTCTTCAAACTAATGGTTGGGATGCTAAGATGGTGAACAATACTACTCACAAAAGCCCTTGGAAATTCATTTCACAGGTTTTTTCTTCTTTCCTTCCCTTACTTTGTTGTAATTGGGGGGATGGCTCTCATTTCCTGTTAGGGACCTGACCCAAGAATTGGGACTGGACCAGGGTAAAGCCCAATCCTCAGACTTAGACCAGAAAATGACCCATAAAT
>JANHAO010022328.1:0-12236 GCA_026873985.1 Saraca asoca
AGTACTTATTTTCATATGAAAAAATAATAATTATAATATATATTTACAAATAAGCATAATATTTTTTAATATTTGCAAATGTACCTCTATATTTTTATTATTTACGCGTATCCACCATGTGTTGGTGTCTTATATTTTTTGAAAATACCATATCCGTGTCGGTGTTTATGCAACATAGATTGCTATAGAAGGTGAGTTCTCAAAGGAAAATCTCCTTGTTATTATAGAAGGTGTTGATGATCAAACTGAGAAGTTGGTTGATCTCAGCTTGGAATGCAAAGGTCTCTGCATCTCCCATCTGAACATAAGCCATATCACCAAATTAACATCCAAAAAACCAACAAACAGAAAGGGAAGAATACAACAGAAACAAAAAGGTTTTCTCGCTCTAATCAGACTCAACTACGACAGAGGAAGGAGAAGGAAGCTTATACAGCGAATAGCATGAAAACTCAATTTCTGGATTCTTATACCTTTCTCTCACTGGTTTAATTTCTTCGGGGAGCAGGATGCTTATATAGTGAATATTAATTTATATATTAATTTAATTATTTTATATTAAATATATTAAATTAATTTAAT
Organism: Saraca asoca; assembly: GCA_026873985.1. NCBI lineage: Eukaryota > Viridiplantae > Streptophyta > Magnoliopsida > Fabales > Fabaceae > Saraca > Saraca asoca. Next base: position 583 of record JANHAO010022328.1, read on the forward strand.
ATTTCTAATATAAATAATTAATTTATATAAAATTAATATTTTTAATTTAATATTAATTAATATTAATTAATTTAATATTTTATATAAATAATTATATAAATTAATATAAAATAATTAATATAATTATTTATATAAAATTATGTAAAATAATTAATTTTATATAAATAATTAATTTTATATAACTAAGTAATTTTATATAAATATATACTATTTTATATAATATTATTTAATATATTTAATATATTAATTTTATATATTAATATTAATTTATATATTAATTATATAGATATCTAGTATATTAAAAAGTAATATTTAATATAATATTATTAAATATTAATATTATTAACATATTAATATAAACTAATTTTATATTAATATTTAATTTTTTAAGAGTAATTTAATCTTTTTATTTACACTATCTTTTCATTCTTTTAATTTATTTTTATACTAAACAGTAAAATATTACATTACCTCAATTATTTCTGTGACATATCAAACAAAATAATAGAATTCCATTCTCCTTTCTATTATCATTTCTTTTTTTCTTTCCATTCTCATTAATATTTATTCCACTCAACCAAACATACAGTTAAAGAAATGCATTATACCTACGTTTTACCTGAAGAATGAGAGAGAAAATGGACCCGAATTGATAAGTGGGGAACTGATCTAATAATACAATTGAATACACGACGAAGCAAGCAGACCTCAAAAAACTTGGTCCTTAGTAGTGGCCAACATCTTTGTCTCTGGGGCTATGGTTGTTAGTAAATAAGTCTGGGGTTAATTAGCTTTTTATTCACGTATATATAGTTGGCATGGGAAATATCTCTAATCGTGAGAAGTTGCTCATCGTCAATTTACAATCGTCATGGCAAAAAGAACCATCACATGCTATCAGTTTTATTTCTACTCATCAGTTTGGGTAGTGTATCATTAGCATTATATCATTATAAGCAATGGTGGTTGCTTACAAATTATATGGTTTTGCCGAGATAGAAGAAAAACAACGAATAAAGACAAAGCAGTACAAATCAAGATTTATTTTCGGTGACCAGGAAATAAAGTATCAAGATATCATTAAAGTCACATAAAATTTTAATAAAAAAATTATTTCATGGGGAAAGGAGGGCATATAATAGCTTATAAAGCCAGCATACGCAGCGTAAGTTATTAAGACAAAGAAACTTAGAACCCATAACAGGTGAGGAAATGGCCAAGCAAAAAGCTTTGAAAGCGAAGTTAAAGTCTTAGACTGAGATTAAGCATCTTAATATTGTTAAGTTTTATAGATTTTGTTTTTAATCTTTCACTATCTTCTTTATTGATTTATTTATTTCTCAAAAGGGCCAACTCCTAAGAGAGGGTCAACGATGATAAAAAATCCAAAACTTTTGATCAAAAAACATTGATAAATCTTATTAAAGGCTTCATTTCATATGCATTGGGATGCTCTATCATTGAGACATAAAAAGTAATTAAAACGCTTTATTATAATTTTGATTTTTATAATATATAAATTAATCATATTTGATTTTTCGTAAATAAAATATTATTATTTTTATCTCTTTAATATATAAATTGAATTAAGATAGGTTTAAAATGATAATTTCTATTAAATTTAAGTTAAAAAATTTTAGTTGACACACAAATCTTCAACAGGATCTAAATTGATAAATCATTGGGAAAAAATTAGTTAATATAACCTTATTAATTTAAAAAAGTACAAATCACATAACTTATTTAGGCTGAGAAAATATTCAAATTTGACCATTATTAATTTTCCTTCTAATAATTACCAACATGGAAATATATTCAAATTCTATATGCTAATTAAGATTTTTAGTCTTTAATTTAACTAATGTTATTAATGTTAATTGGATGTGATCAAATTTGTATGTTAGAGGGGTTAAAATAAAAATTATATTTAAGGAGATTATATATGATCAATTTGTATATTAAGAAATTCAAAATTATAATTAAGTATAATTAAAATAATTCTATCAGATTCTAGGAAGTACCAGCACACTTATTTGGTGGTGCGTGTGGTGTTTAACATATTTCGGACATAATTCATGTATGATGCACGGTACAATATGGAAAGGGCACATGCTCATATATATCCCAAAAAATGTTTTCTGTTCTGTTCTTTAACACCGTTTTAACATGTCTCTAATATGATATTAACATAACTGAAGTTTCGATACAATGAAGTAGATTTTTTAAAATTATATTTGTAAGACTATTTTTTAGAAAAGAAAAAAACTTAAAAGTTAAAAAGTTTGTATTTTAATTGAAAACCAATGGGATAGAAGAAAATTATGGTGATAACAAGATGGAAATGATGGTGGTAAAGAAAACAAGTTGACCTCATAGACAATCACTTAGTTTTTTTTTTTTTTTATGCTTTATGTTTCTTTTTTATTTTTTATTTTTCGTTTAGAAAAGGAATATGTGAAACATTTCTTAACATTTTTAAAAGGGATTGTTTCCAGCCAAAAAAACTCCCATTGAAGATCTGCAAAAAGAAACGGATTCGCTTTTGTAGAAAAAGGGAAATCTCACCACTAGAAATGAAGGAACGAATGATTAATTAATTCGTATCTCAATTTCTGAAAAAACATGTCTTGCATAAAGGATAGTCATTGCTTAGTGGAATAAATGTGTGTGAATAAAATGAATTTATTCAACAGGAGAATGCATAGTGGCTGAAGAACCCCTTAATCTAAATCAGAAGAAATTATTGAGTTTAGAATTGATACCTAGCACAACCATAATCTTTTTATATTCATTGATTAAAATATAAAGCATAATATAGGAACCCCTTTATTAGAAATATTTCGAACAATCTTAATTAAAATTCAACTAGTATATAACTTTTAAAAATGAAAGGGAGGTCGTTGTGATTTAACTTTAGTTACAACAATTTCTTTTTTTATTCTCAAAATATAAATTTCATTATTAACACAGTTCAAAATAAATCGTTTAATCTAAAATGTTCGATTGCATCAAAAACTGATCGAACAAGCCCAAGTCCAAAATCACTAATTTATGCATTACATCTTTATATAAATTAAAATATACAATGTTAATAGGGATTTTTATTCTTATTTTCATTTTTATCTACTCCCACAAGATCATTAACTTGATTATCAGAGCATTTTCTAGAACCTCAATTCCTGTCACTTATATTTTTTTTTTGTAAATCTTCTTAATTAAGATTTGTCAATTATTAACAAGAATAATTAATATACATAAAAACATAGAAACAAAGAGAGTAAAACACCATCTAAATAAAAATTAACTTTGGCTAGTGAAGGCCTCATAATTAGTTTGCCTTGAGAATAAGAAGTATATGAAAATGCATTAGTTTGAAGAATTTTCAAATTCTTTAATAAATGTTCATTTGAATTTAATTTTATGATTTTTCCATCATTATTGATTCAAAATGGCCTAACCAATTATGCTACATAGTGAAAATATTTTTATCAGTGAAGTTTTGGTTCACTATAGTATGTATTTCGATCAAATTTATATATGTATAGTACAAATAATAAAAAAAATGATGGTAATTTTTCTAATACGAATTTCTTATCTAAGATAATAATTGTAATATAAAGATATTCAATATCTTTTCTATTTACTATCTTAATATAGGGTCTATTATGTCATATATCTCTAAAATTTAGCAAGTTACTTTAAAACTTAGTTCATAATAATATATCATTTATAACTATTTGTAATTCTCCTAATAAAATTATATTAACTCTTTCGGAGCCTTCAATTAATTTTCTATTACCTAATATAATTTTGATCAATTATTAATTAAGAAAAATATTTTTTTTACTCTTAAAAATGATGAGACACAAACTTTAATATTAATTTAATAGTAAAACAATTCTTAAAACATACACTAAAGTAAAATAAAATAAAATAAAAACATAACTAGAAAAGCTTAAAATAATATTTATTTTTGGACATTGACATCACTGTTTAAATTATCAATTCTTCTTTTAAAGTATTGAAAAAAATTTATCACATCTAAATGTATTATCTCATAAACAAAATTTGCATGAACATTGTTTTCTTTCCTTTGAGTGAGACTTGATAAAATTTTATAAAATGTTCGGACATATGATAACTACGTGAACAATTTTTGTTTTATGTCTCACATTATAAGTATTAATTATTCCTTTAGGTATAAAAACTCACTTTAGAATAAAGCTCTTTATCTTCCATTACATTCACTTCAGAGAATATAATATAAAAATACTTGAAATGCTTCATATTGACTTTTGACAATGAAATATTAAAATCTTTATAAACTATTACATTAACTTTAAATTATGCGATATCAAAATTTTGTACAAATAATACATTCACTTTAGAAAATTGAGTATCAAAATTATTTGGATGCTATCACATTCACTTTGGGGAATGAATTATAAGATTTTAGAAATATCTTAGTTTTAATTAATGTCTCATTTTGTATGGAGTCATAGATTAAAAAATAATAAAATAATTTATGTCTTTTCTTATTAGTACTTTGGGATCAATAAAACATGAAAATAGCTCAAAATATTTTGAAGTGTATTTTTCTTTGTTTTGCTTCTTCATGAGCACATTTGCGATATAAAATGTTAAATGATATATTCTTTTCATAAAGATTAACAAGTAGAATAGAAAAAGAAGAAAATATCAAATGTCAAAAGCAAAGTATGTTGAATATTAACAAAAACAAGAGATAGAAGAATTCAACTTAAATTTTCTGCCTTTCAATTCAAGTATCAATTTGTGACTAGATCTTTGAAGAGTCTTTAATTTAGAAAACTCAGATGTTTTCAATCTCATGATGAATTATTATTGAAAATATTAGATCATAAAGAAACAAATTAATCAAATTTTAATAAACTAAAGAATCTCTATAAAACTTAATATCAATTATTAGAAAAAGTTTGAGATATTGACGGGATGGAAATTCACCTTTTCTTTTCTCAATTTTTTTCTTCTAATAATTTTTCTTTTACTTTGCACTTGAGCTTTAAAATGAAATTAAATGCTCAAATTTATATTATTAAGTAACAAGTAATAAAAAGAAACCATATAACATTAATCAACTAATAAAAACATACTATTGAATTCAGAAAACGTCATGAAGATAAATAGATTTAAAATGTTATGAGACAATGGATAATATAATGATATTGCAATAACAAAAAGTAAAAGATGATAGATGATATATAGAATAGTAATACATATCAAGTAATGATTTTAGGGTGGTTACTTAGAAAAGAATTATCCTTCAAATTATTGTAATCATAGTAATTATATAAAATACATTCTCTTAATTAGAAATAATTAAGGATCATAAAAATAGCATGTTCATCCAATAAAAGAAAAACTTAGGAACAATAACTTTAAATCTTGGATTCGAAAAGCACAAGAACAAAATTTTCTCACTAGAAATCAAATACTTCAATAGTAAAGACTCATGATAATAACGTATTACAAAAGTAAAACAAGAATATTAGATAAATAAATGAAAAGAATTAAAATAATTAATATGAAAAGAGTTTTTTCTTATTCACAAGAATAATTCTTAGTCTACTCTCTTATATCTACTCTCCACTCACATCCTCTTACAAATTTGTGGGATCTAGAATTCTAAGTCCCACCAATTTGTGAGAGGATGTAGATAGGAGAATGGATATAAGAGAGTGGGTGTGGCATTATTATATTCATAATTATATAAAATCCTTGTTACATTTATCCATATATAGGGCTCCAAGTATTTCGAGAGAATTAAAAATAAATTCAATCATGATAACTCATAAAAATTTATAGATAAATTAAAGTAATTTTATGAATATTTAAATGAATATAATATTTATAATACAAAACTGTTAATTATTACTATTAGTTTGAAAACATAAGTCAATCTCAAGTAGCATTGGGAACATAGGAAACTTAGCTCGGTCCACATTGGCTTGTGCGGGTTAGTTCCTTTAGATCTGCATTCAAAGAGAATTATTTTTGAGATATTCAGTCTGGCCTTGAGGTGAATCGGACTAGTTTGCAGACTTACTTGGTTATATATAAAAAAAATATATAAAAAATAAAAAATTGATAAATAAATGTAAATGTATTAAATATACTATGTTCTTAACAAATACATAAAATTGATAAATAAATATAAATAAGTTAAATATATTATGTCCTTAATAAATATAAAGGTGTTAAATATACTATGTTCTTTAACTCATTTAATTTTATTAAAAATGTATTTATTTATACATGAATATACATTTAACTCCTTCACCCATGCTTGAAATATAAATCCATAAAGATAATAAAAATGAGATTCAATATATAAATAAAAATTAAATAAATAAGTAATGCTTCAATACCAACTCTTAAAAATAGCAAGAAGTGTGATTTCACACTTGCAATTTTTTCATAAAAGTAACATTTTTTTGTAAAAATTTGAAATTTTCTGGAAAATTTGTCAAAATTAATTAATGGAGTTGCAAATTTGCAATTTCTATGTATTTGTTACGTATAAAATACATACAAAGTGTAACCTTAGCTAAAATAATTTGCAAAATTTTTTATACAAAATTGTATTTGTTATGAAATAAAGTTTAAATAAAACTAATAAACTTATTTCTAAGATTCTTGCAAATTGGATGAAGGATAGCTTAAGATCTATGATTTCCCCTATCCAGTCTATATTTGTGATAGTAGAAAATGGTTTATTAATTCAAGATATGATTCATACTTTTGCAAAAAAGAGAGACTCTGGAGCTCTAATGGGTTTGAAATTGGACATGCAAAAAACTTACGACCGTGTGGAATGAAACTTTGTCTGGAGAGTTTTGCAATTGTTTGGTTTTAGCACTCTTCATCAATTGGATTGAACAGTGTTTAACTACTGTCCCTTTTCTCGAATGTTAATAAATTAAAATCCTTCTCCACAATTATATCCCTAAAGAGGATTATGTCAAGGTGATCTTCTCTTTTTATACTTGTTTATATTATGTTCCGAAGTGCTCCCCACATTAATATTTCAAGTTGAGCAGGAAGGTTTGATTCATGGAGTTAAGTTGTATAGATCTAGTCCCCCAATTTCCCATTGATGTTTGTAGATGATAGTGTCATCTTCCTTAAAGCTAATGTTGATAAAGCAATTCATTTGTGGAAAATTTTTACCACTTATGAATGTTGGTCAAGGCAAAAGATTAACAAAGCCAAATCAGGAGTTTTCTTCTCAAGGAATGTTCAAAGCACTAGATGAAGGGATTTGAAGGGATTTGTAGGAATTTAGGCAAGTTGGAACTCTTAGGACTGATGCAAAGTATCTGGGAATCCCACTTTTCTTATTTAGGTCAAAACTTAGGGATTTCAAATTTCTGATTGATGAAGTTCAAATCCAATACTTCTGTCCAAAAATTTGGAGTTCTTTATGTCAACCCGAAGAGAATAGAGGACTTGATTTTAAATCTTTTCTTAATATTAACAAAAAAAATTTTAGCTAAGTTATTTTGAAAAATGACAATAGACGATAAACTCTCTTTGGATTTGATGTCTAAAAACTAAATATCTTAGCAATTATAATTTTTTGAAGGCAAATCTCAATTCAGGTCTTAGATTTGGATTGAAGTTCAAGAGAACAAGCAACTCATTAACGAAAATAATCGTTGGATACTTGGAATTGGCTTATGATATGTGTTCCAAGTTACAATGATTTTATGCCTAAGGCTAATGGAGGATTGATGGTCAATCATGACATGCAAATTTCAGAGTTATAGTGTGCAAACCAAAGAACATGAAATTAATATTTAATAAAATCACATGCCGTAGTTAAACCCTAAACATATTTTCAATGGATCCGGATCCCCTACTCATCTTAAAAGATGAACAGCATGTTCATCTTCAATGAAAGCCATCAGATACATCTTAAACGGTCTAGATGTATGTTTAACTAAGAATGCGCCACGTCATCGATGTGCATCTTGACCGTTTAAGATGCATCTGACGGCTCCTATTGAAGATGAGCAGCCTGCTCATCTTTTAAGATGAGCAAGGAATCCGGTTCAATTTTCAATGAATCTAATCCTATATCTTTATTAAGGCGGATGTACACAACTTCTTACGTGCAGTGAGGGTCAATTAGAACTGTAAAAGATGGCAAGCGGTGGATTGGACAATGGATGTAATTACATCATCCCGGATATATTTTACATTTGGGACAACATTCAATAAACTTTTTTTTTTTTTGGGTCTGGGTAGGAGCAGAGGGTTGTGCGGGTTCCAACCACATCGTTGTACCACACTCATGTGGGGCTGGCCATCTGAGATGGCCCTCAGGTGGTAGGGCTGCGTTCAATTTTAAAATGTCTCGACTTGGTTGGATTGGGTGGTGGGAGATATAATAGGCTACATAGTTGAGCATGATAAATTCTGTTTGATCTATACTATTTTGGGCCTTACATGCTTTAAGAATGTGGAGTGTTAATAACCCATTTGATATGAAGATCTTGGGCCATGAACCACACATTCCTGACTAATACTTGCCTACTTGAATGTGGGGAGATTTCGATACTCCAAATTTCATACCAAATAAATATGTTATGAAATAGGTACCGATACTGGCAAAAAATAATAATACATTATTTTTAAATTGGTTGAATTATTATTTGATGACTTTTTCAATATTACATTTTCTCCTTAGGTTGTTAGCTTCTCTCTTGTGACGGATGCGGTTGGAGAGTGGAGACTTGGAGTGTTTCTAATGTTACCAATAAAATATCTAATTTTAAATCATATTCATTGACATATAATTAGTAAGACTTATTATTAATTTCATTTTATTTTTAATCTATAATTTAACATATCTTATTAATATAATATCAATGTATACTTTTAAATTTATGTTCCATTTTATCATTTTATTTTTAAATATTAATAAAATATCTTATTTTAAACGCCCGTCGTCAAATCATATTCAATAACAGCTTTAACATATCTTAATTATGGCCTTTGACGCACAGTAAGATATGATTCCTTTTATAATTACTCCTACTTTGTTTCCAAGTGCAGTTGCTTTGTCAGAGAGAGAGAGAGAGAGAGAGAGATGCCAACCCTTTTTTCAGCCAGATCATCGTTCCTGTGTACAATATACAATAATAAGCGTTGGCGTAGACATTGACTTAAATTATGGGAGGAGATATATATTATTACACATAAAAAATATCTAAATTAATTGAATTGTGTTTTGATGTGCATTTAAAATAAGATTATATTAATACATGTTTTTATAATTTTTTAAAAAATAATTTTATACTTTTCATTATTTTTTTTATTAAAAGATCAATTTTATATATAAATAAAAAATTAATACAACTTTAATTAATATAGTAATAATTGATTCTGCATTTATGACATTTATATAATAAAGTAGTATGTCATTTGTATTTATGAATATCATCTAAATTTAGCATCAAAATTAACATAAGAGAAAAATGCATAAATTTAATTTGTTTATAAATACTCGTAAAAATAATGAAACAATTAGCTCATCTTTCTAATATTATAAAATTAATAGCACTCACCATCACACTTATCCAAATACCACTACATAATATGTGTCTTTCACTTGTTAAGAGAAGATGAATGAATTTTTTTTTAATTTTTTTATTTCTTTTTTATTTTAATTTAAATTATGGATAAAATTTTTATATTTATCTATTTTAGTAATAAATTATTTATTTGAATTATCAATAACTAATTTCTAATTTATTTTTTTAAATTTAATAATATTAAATTATTAATTTAATTTTTAATTATTAAATAATATTTTAATTTCTAATTTTTAATATTTAACTTATTTATTTATTTAAGTAATATAACTTTGGCATCAATTTAATATTATTGAAATGATTTTCAATTTAGAATTTAGTGATATTATATTTAAATATTTAATATTAAAAATAAAAATTACAAATATTTTTAATATTATAAAATTTGTGATACTCACTCTTATCTAAGTATCATTATGCAATAAGAATCTTCCATCTGTCAAAAGAGGATAAATGAATTTTTTTTTTTAATTTCCTTTTAACCTTTTCTTTTTCATTTGAATTCAAATTCATGAATAAAATTGATATATTTATTTATTTTAATAATAAATTATTTATTTGAATCATCTTCTAATTTAATTTTTTAATTTTATTACTATAAAATTATTAATTTAATATTTTAATTTTTTGAATTATCAAATAATATTTTGTTTTCTAATTTTTAATATTTGAATTATTTATTTAGATAAATTATCTATTTAAACAATAAAATATCATTTTAACAATAAATCATTTATTTGAGTTATATTTGTATAAAAATAAAATACTTATTTGATTAATAATGTCTAATTTTGATTTGATAGATAATGCCTATTTAAAATTCTTACCCTTTAAATTTTCATATTATGTTTAAGTATCAAATACTAAATTTGATATTTTATAATTTTTTTGAAATTTTTATTGCTTTTGAGTATTTATCACAATTTTAATTTAAATTATTTTTAAAACTTCACAAAAGAATATTTTTAAAATGTATATTTTCCTAAAGATAATATATTAATTATGAAATTTACGTATAAATATAGCTAAGAAAATAGTTTAATGGCATGCATGTATTCTTATTAATTAAATATTTTTTAATATAAAATAGTTAATTTAAAATTTTGAACAAAATAATTTATAAATAAATTCACTTGAATATTAATATATTAAGAAAATATTTTTGAAAATATAACAAATTAAATATTAAATTTAATTAATTTGAAATATTAATATAATAATTTTATTAAATTAAAAATATATATTATTCCCTCACAACTAACATAAACATAATTGGCAAATTATATAGTCATCTAATAAGTAAAAATAACATGATTTATTTATATTTGAGTACATTATAATTTATAATCTAAATTCGTATTATAAATTATTATCACGTAAAACTAATCTAACCTACAAACTAATATATTTGAATTTTAAAAAAAAAAGATTTTCTTCCCTCTTAAATTTTCAATAAAAGAATCCAGGATCATGATTTCGTTTTGTTGGTTTATTGGGGCTTACTTCTTGAGCTTTGTTTTCAGTTGACAAATTCATATTTTTTGGAGTTGGAAAATAAGAAAATAAGTTATTGGAGTCTGAGCTCTGAAGAGTACTTCCATGGTCTAGTTAGTAACTGTTGTGGGGATTTCTTGATAATAAGGGCCTAAGAGGCAAAAGACCTAGAAATAAAGGGAGTAGCCCAAGCTCAGATGAGACTTCCAGGGACTTTATGGTAGACAAGACTGTTGCGAGCTCTAAATGGCGAGGACACCAACGAGTTCCTCCCTCTCCATCGTCTGGGAACCAATCAAGAGCTTGATAGGCGCCGTCTAAAGGACTTTGATAGCCCATAGCCCCCAAGGATCTGACAATAATTTGCTCAGTATTTATTGCTTACCGTCTAAACATTTAATACTAGCACAGATGTAATTATAGTTGTGTTAGAATAGACTATTATTGTCTATCATAAGCTCCCCCATATAAAAGGGAAAGAAAGTAATCTGTGACTGTAAGTTCTCCCTTCTTGAAGAAAAT
>JANHAO010022329.1:0-12253 GCA_026873985.1 Saraca asoca
TGTTGTGTCACACAAGGCACTGATTTTATGCGAGAAGTCTCATTATTTTTAATGGGTCAGATTTAGCTGAGTTTTGAGTTATCCGAATGCGAAAAACTTGATCGCTCAAACTCAGAGTCCAAGTCGAGTAGATCACATATGATGTGATAGGACTAAAAGCAGCTAGTCACTCGATGATCTGGGAAACATATGATGTATACACTGATTGAACGTTATATTTATCGATTTGTTGTGGGAGATTTGCTCAGCCAAAGGGGAGAAAATTTTTTGAAATTTTTGGCCCTTTGCTACCCCCTTTTGGCTAAGCAAACCTACACTTATTTGCCTCCTGCTTATCATACTATGTCTAGAAAGGAGAAAATAAGTTTCTATGAGTGTCTACATGGTGCTAAGGTGCACAGGGTATTCTTCAAGTATCAAAAGCCTTGTTTTGATGAAAGATTTGAAATTAGTTAATTTGTAGTCTCATGGTTGTCATACTTTGATGCAATAATTGTTAGTTATGGATATTCGATCCATATTGCCTAAACATGTGAGACATACTATTGCTTTTGTTTTTTCTTTAATACAATATGTAACAAAGTTATTAACCCTGAGAAATTGGATGACTTGCAAAGAGAAGTTGTTATTATGCTGTGTCAACTTTAGATGTATTTTCCACCTTCCTTTTTGATCTCATGGTGCATCTAGTTGTTCATTTGATGAGAGAGATAAAACTCGGTAGACCAATTTATTTGAGGTGAATGTACCCATTTGAATGACATATGAAAATCCTAAAAGGATATGTGAGGAATCAATATCAGCTTGAAGGATGTATTGTTGAAAACTACAGAGCTAAAAAGGTTGTTGAGTTCTATAATGTATACTTATCATATGCAAAAGCTATTAGAGTTCCCAACTTTCTTCATGAGGAAAGAATTGCATGTAAGGGTACATTAGGGACTTGAGTAATGAGTATCAATCATGAAATATGGGTATAAGGACACCTTTACATCTTGCATAATAGTGAAGAAGTGGAGCCTTACTTGAATGAGCATATGACCCTTACAAGAGAGCATAATCATGGAAAGAATGAACAGTGGGTATAGGCTAAACACAACTACTCCTTCATCACTTGGTTCCAGAATCAAGTTCATTTTTGGTTAGCATAAACACTGAATGACATTTTTTAAACTACAAGATTGTTAGCTCATTGGCCTCACATGGAGGTCCTATCTTACCATGGATATGACATCAATAAGTATTCTTTCTACACAAAGGGATAGGATGATAGGAGTACTATGTAAAATATTGGGTTATTTTGGTGGCTTAGTTAATGCATGTTTCTAGTTCCAAAGATAGAAACCTTGTATACGTGAATATGTCATACTATGGGGTCATTGAAGACATATGGGAACTTGACTACATTAAATTCAGGGTGCCTTTGTTTCAATGTAAATGGGTAGAGAATAACAATGACATCCGAGTTGATGAGTTAGGATTCATTCATTTGCTTAAAACTCTAAATACAATAAACTATAATAATATTATCACTCTAAGTGACTCTTGATAACTACTTATATATGCATTTCACTAATTATTTATGCACTTCTCCATTATTGTGCAAATGTTATTGCTATACTTCAAAAAGATATTTCAAAGCTTGGTATGCATTTCTCCAAATTATATGCTTGTTGGTTTCCTTTTTCTATTAACCCTTATAGCCCTTTCAAAGGATATAGAGAATTTTTATTGATTTCATCAAGTTGTTTATTGCCACACATATTTATTTATTTATTAAAAAATGGTTGTTTTTACTGGTGTGGTTACCATGGTATTTATAGAAGTAATAAAAGTAAATCCAAATGCTTCGACCATTATGTAATGCAAATTCCCATTTTTTTTCAAAAATGGATCATGAAGGCTTAATTAAAGGAGAAGTACTACTAAGGGAATTTACTCAAAAAGTAAGTAAATAATTATTATATATTGACTTGTTATTTTGGCATGTTTTGATTTTAATTAGTTTTGTAATGTCATGCATTTTTTGTTAATCCAATAAAATGTTTGAAGTTGTTGAAATTGGGATTGTGTTGGGTGATTGTAGATTTTAGTTCAATAGTTGTTTCTACAAAAATATAAATAAAAGCAAGTTTTTATAAAAATTTAGCTAGCTAGTAGTAGGTTTTTGAAGTGGTTGATAAAAGACGTCAGTTTATATATAACATCAATGTCTTTTTGTTCACTAATAGCATTGATCTTATATAAAATTCATGTTTTTAGTGATTGATAAAAGACGCCGGTTATTATATAAAATTGACGCCTTAAGTGATTGAGAAAAGACATCAGTTTATGATAAAAATCGACATTTTTATTGAAAAAAAAAGACATTGATGTTTTATTAAAAAAAACTTATGTGTAAAGTTTTTTTTAAACAAAAAGATGTGAGCATTATATTAATAACTAATGTCATTTCTTGATTCACATATTGATTAAAAAACTAATGTGGATTGTTCTAGCCTACAATGTCGCTCAGATAGATGTTAGTCTCTAAACTGACATGGCATGTGTAAAATAATCAATGTATAAATGTGTTTTCATAGTGATGATTCTAACTAATTTAATGTAAGGTGGTAGGATTATCAAAATAAGGACTCCATGTTCAAAAACATGAAATGCTAGTAGCCTAATCTTTCTTTTCACTTTAAATTTCAATAGAGTTTGAAAACAAATTTTGGCTAAGCAGCTTTAGGAGGCTTTTCATGAAAGTTTTGCCTTCTAATCTTTTTCAATAATTGGTGTAATGGTGTTCGCAGACAAAATTAATTTAGCATTAGGATAAAATTTAATTTGACCAGCTCATGATGGATTGAAAATTTAGCAGTCCATTTTAATCTACATAGAAAAATGGAACCATTTTAACTTGTAGAAGCTAGCAATCAGTTAAAAGTTGCTTATTTCCTCTAAGTTATTTTTTTTTACCATTCTAGCTCTAATGTTTGATCTCAATTTTCCTTTGATTGTCTTAGCATTTATTTATTTATTTATTATTGATTATATATGTCAGTGCCCTTGTGTCATTAATTGGCCTTGCACACCAATTCAATAAATAAATGTACTCTATTTGGCACAAAACTTGATGGATAAATTAACCATAGTATGGAGGTCTTCTAGAACGAATTTGGAAGCAATCTAACTTATGTACTATTTTTCCCTATTTTGGGGCTATTTATGTAGTTTTAACCAAAGTAATTTGTCCAGTGTAAGTAGATAAGCACATGATTGTAATCCTTAGATTTTTATCTTTCTTTCAATGTAAAATAATGTACAAAACCCTTCTCAAGTTAAAAGAAAAGACCTTATATCAAGTCACAAAAAGTATGTCTAGTCTTGCCATTAGGCCTTTGGCACAGAATGTTCTTTAGGAGGGAGTGCCTAGTGACACTTGGTGGGGAAAAGTGGCACTAGTCTAAGGGTCAAAATGTTTAGCTTGTTGCCTCCCTTATACACTCCAAGCTATGTAACGAGGCATATTATGAATCAAAGAAGTATCCCCTCTTCAAGTTATGTTGTCCCATATTTTATCCAATTTTGCCTGCATTTCCCCACATTGTATTAGTTGTATTCTTGGTTTCCTTGTTGTGCTTATTTCTACTTGCTTTATGCTATTTGATATGTTATCTTTGTCCGTACGTGTGAATGGATTATTTGACTTGATTATTTATCTTCCATTGTGCTCTTTAATACTTTGTGGCTTGATATTTTTACCCCTTGATGTCATGGGACTAACCATTGGCTAGCTTGTTTTTAGGTGGTAGATAACAAGTGCCACATGGTCTAGCTTATGAACTTGCCAGCTTGTTACATTTGGTATCAGAGCATGGTTTCGAGTTGCTCTAGTTTTGCCTTGGATTTGCTGCTAAGATTAAAAACACAACAATCATGTCGAATGTCACACATATTACTGAGCTTAAGAGAAGGCTAGGGAAAATGGAAGAGATATACAAAGTTGCCAAAGACATGCAATAAAACAATATCCTTGAACTTGTCGGTAGGGCTAGGGAGTGGCAATCAATTACAAATCAGGTAGTCGTGATGGAATTGTATCTGGGATTGGATAGAGAAACCTCAAGGCCCAATGTTGAAGGTAACTTGGGGGGACACCATTTGAGACTTAAGGTTCAAGCTAGCAAATGTGAAGGCCTAACTAAGTGCTCTCACCCAAGCTATTGGGAACCAAAGGCCCAACCATGGAGGACCAAAATATAGGCATATGAAAGTGTTCGAGCCTCACTTCTATAGTGGTGTGCGAGATGCTAAGGAGTTGGAGAATTTTCTCTTTAATATGGAACAAATCTTCTAGGTGGTAAAGCTAGATTCTTAGGAAGCCATAGTGACAACAACAATCATGTATCTCATTAGAGATGCCAAGCTTTGATAGAGAACCAAGTATGGGGATATCCTGGCAGGTCGATGCATCATAAACTCTTAGGAGGATCTAAAGAGAGAATTGAAGTCATTATTCCTCCCAAAGAGCATGGAGTATATGGCCAGGCACCATCTTCGGGATTTGAAATAAATCGATACCATATGAGAATATATGAAGAAGTTTTCAGCATTGATGTTGAACATTTGAGACATGTATGAGAAAGATAAGATTTTCTTCTTTCTTAAAGGTCTAAAACCTTGGACAAGGATTGAACTCTAGAGACAAAGAGTATAGGAATTACCTATTGCCTTGGCCGTCGTAAAATGCTTGACCGACTATCATGCCAACAACCCTAGCAAGAAGCCCCAGGGAAATAATGAGTCTTCTTCTAGTAGAAGTGAGGGATAGTCAAATAAGTCTGAGAAGGGCAAAAGTGAGGGAGGGGATAGCAAGAAGGGAGGATCCAACAACACGAGGTCAATGTCATCTCGCAATGTTGTTAACACTAGGGGAAAGGGAACCTTAACATGCTTCTTGTCCAATGGTCCACACAAAGTGGCAAAATGCCCCCAAAAAGCAGCCTTCAACACTATGCAAGTCACCAAGAAAGGTAAAGAGAATGAGAGTGAGGACTGTGATAGCGAAAAGGAAGACCCTCCAAGAATGGGAGCACTTCAATTCCTTGGTGCACTTAAGAAGTAGATTGAGAGTACAAAGAAGATGCCAAATAAGGATTTATGTATGTGACGGGACAAATAGATGGAAAGGCCACAACGAGCATAATGGTAGACACCGGTGCCACTCATAATTTCATTTTAGAGGGGGGAAACCAAAATGCTGGGCTTGAAGTTAGAGAAAGACTCAAGCTGCATGAAAATTGTAAACTCTAAGGCTTTCACCACTGCGGCAATGGCAAAATAAGCATTAGTAAAGTTTGGATTGTGGCAAGGAAGAGTGATGGTGGTGGTTCAGGCCAGTTTCCACAGCAGTGGTGCCCGACACCATTTCTTCTGAAGACTTATGATCTGTTGGAAGAAGGTGGAGAAGAAGATAGCAAGAGAATTGTGTCATGGAATGCAAAAGGAAATGGTTTTGTTGTGTGGCCTCTAGTTGAGTTCTTAGAGCGTACTTTGCCCAAATATTTCAAGCACAGCAACTTCTCAAGCTTCATTCGCCAATTAAATACCTATGTAAGCAATTCTTCCCTCTTTCAAAACCAAAATATTGTCATCATATTCAATATCTTTAAACCCAAAAAAAAAAATTCTTTAAAAATATTTGTGACAATATTATTCTTGTGGAAGCTAAATTTATAGATGCATTAATCAATTTGGGATTTTAGTGACTACAAATTGTTGATGTATTTACAAAATTTATTTTTCATAAGCAGAAATTGTTAAATAATTTTTTTAATATTTAAGCAATTAAACATTTTATAATTAATCAAAACTATTTATCAAAATATGCATAAATACATTTTCAAAAAAATAAATGGATAGAGAAAGCCGTATCGTAGAAATCTATTTAGTTGGAATTATACTTGAATTCTCTCCATTTTAAGAAGTTTAAGGTTTTTCTAATTAATAATTGACTTGAAATTTCAAGTTTTTTCTGTTTCTTTAATTTTTTTTCCTTTTTTTTTTGGATTTTAATCAAAGATTGTGAGATACAATATTACTGTAATTGATCAAATGTGATTCTATCTCAATCAAAATGAAGCATTACACTAGTTATATTCAATCATCGACACATGATATTGTTTGAATTTTGGTCAATTAATTAATTAATTAATGATCATATGCTCAAATAAGTGGTCAAATTTTATAATCTAATGCAAACTGAAGATAGTCATGCCATGCATAGTGTCTTCTTAAATTGGGAGCTCACTAAGATTGAAAATCATGTAATCTTTTTAAATTCTGAACATCACATGCTAGCTGGTTTCAAATATATATATCTATATATATATATATATATATATGTATGTATGGATGTTGTCTGTCAGCCATTTGATCTAAAAAAAGCTTTGAATAGTGGTGTTCTTATTTAATATCCAAATTTCAATATTTTGTATTTGAACATCCGTTAGTTACGTTTCAAACAAAATAATGCACACTCTTCTTACTCTTTCTTTTACTAAAAAGATATAACGTATGCTCTTTCAACAGCTTTCATCGTCACATTTTTAATGAATTTAAATTTTATACATTCTTACTGTAAACTTCTTACATCATTAATAAATTATTGAAATAAATCTTAATTTTTATTAATAGAATATTAATGTATAATGGCGGAGTTTAGCAGAAATAGGTTGGTCATGATCCGTAATTTTTAAAATTATATATTAATATTATGTAACTATATGAAAATTTTTTAAAATGATTTATTAAAAAGTTACTTAACTCTTTAAAATTTTACACTTTGATTGATCAACGTTCTAGATCAAGATTGTGATTGTTAATGTATCAACATACATAAACTTATCTTATTATAGATTTTAATTGATTTTAATCTTTATAATTATATTGGTATGGTGGTCACTTTTTGTCCTAAAAAACTAAACAGGGATTTAAGAAAATATCATCCAAAAGATGGGAATTCAAGCATGAGAAATTTCAGAGAGGAAGCAAACATTTGCTAGTTAAAATCACCAGAAAAAAAAAAAGTGAGCCAAGTGTGTTTCCACCATATTTGAAGTCTTTTTTGGAAGAAAGTGTGGCGATTTCAATGGAAAAAAGCATTTGGTTGTTGTTAATGGAGGAGAACAAGAACTTTAAGTGTGAATTGCAAATCCAGATATCCCAATTCAAAGCACTAGAGATGAAGTTATTTGAGTGTCTTTCTCAATTTATGGACAACCATCAAAATAAAGTTAGAAGACTTTGTTAGTTGAGCTGGAGATTCTAAATATCTAGTAAGAAGTGTTATATTTTGTGTTGTAATTTGTCAATTGTCTTAAAATTATTGCATTTCTCTTTCTTTTCTTTTCTTTTTTATAATTGTCAGTTGTCAAAAATTGAGAAAGGCAATAAGATAACAACCTACCCTACCAAAATTGAAAATAATGACCCTCTCTCTTTGTGATATATTCATATGTGAATTTGGTATACTATATAAGTCATTTATATTAGAATATATGATTAAAAAAGAGGGGAGAAAGGTAAGAAACTATCTAGTTAAAATCCAATAAGTTTTGAGTTATAAAAGAAATTATTACGTATCACAATATAAGTGGATTAAGGAAATCCATCTCTTTGTAAAGAAAAATACTCTTTGTTTGACCAGGTATACTTATCTATGATGAATATTCTCTTTTATTATGATTAGAACATTGATTAGAACATTGGTTTGATTTGTTTTGTTTTGTTCATTATTTGATTAGAACATTGGTTTGATTTGTTCAATTTCTTTGTATCATGACATGTAATATATTATATGTACATATAAATTCCTGCAAATTTTGAAATGGCAAACTTATCATTACTAAACATTATCATTATAGAACATTCTCAATACATAGAGCCAAAATGACCTCCAAGATATATTCTCTATTGTTTGATAGGGTTTTACTAATCTTACTTAGAGACGGTTGCTTTTAGCTATCCCTATTATTCCTCAGCTCCATGACAATATCATAGCCATATAAACTCACTTTTGTTTGTAGTACTTTAAAAATTGGCAATATGAATTTTCTTCAACAGAATTCCATTTAAAGTTCTTTCTTATTATGTTTTTATCTGTACTATTTATAAAATTTGTTAATCAATGTTAAGATACTCTAGTTATTTTATTATAAAACATTGATAAAACAAATTGGAAAACTAGAAAATAATCCTTAAAAGAGACTTAACTTAATTTTTCTGGTTTCCATTTTGTATTATCCCAAATAAATCTCTTTTGAATTGCACCTAATGTTAACAGCAATGAAAATGCAGGAATTATATCTCCTAATTAAGTTTGACCAAGTAGTTATAAGTTCCTAGAAGA
This sequence comes from Saraca asoca, assembly GCA_026873985.1. Taxonomy (NCBI): domain Eukaryota; kingdom Viridiplantae; phylum Streptophyta; class Magnoliopsida; order Fabales; family Fabaceae; genus Saraca; species Saraca asoca. The sequence goes on from JANHAO010022329.1 coordinate 8,396, forward strand.
GAAGCTTTAAGTGATTTGATTCTTTATTGTTTATAGGCTAAATTCTGAACTGAATCCCAATAGAAAAGATTGTGTGTGTCTTATAAATTTACCTTCATAATTTCTCCTTTAAGGTGTAGAATCAAATGTGAAAATGGGGGAGAAAAATAAGGAGTTGGTATATATCAATTGCAGATAATTAGATATCGATATTGACACATTTTTACCAAGTTCCAAATAAACTTCCTTTTGCATAGGCTTATTATATTGCAGCCACTTGACGAGACAATTGCATAAACACATTTCTCCTTTTCTTTAACAGGAACTAACAAACACAATTTCTAGAGGATTTAGTGATTTTTAAACAAGTTTGAATTTCTTCACACTAGAACAAGTGATGAAATGTCTCACATTAATTATCCCTCAACCAACAAAGCAGCATATTTGCATAATTTCTTGCACTTGCTCCGTGTGAAATAATAAAACTTTGTGAGTACAAATTATTATTAGGTCCCTTTTCCAAATGAACAATCAAGCAAACAGAGTAACAAAAAGAGAGAACACATAATTTAATGTGGAAAAACTCCTAATTCAAAGGAAAAAATCACGGATAAGAAGAGATTTCATTATAACATCAAAATTACAAGATTAATGTTTGCACAACTCTTTACAACTTTCTCACTAGTATTACTATATATGTAAGTATGTCACATAACCCTAAAGGCTCTTACAAGTAATCTTTCATTTCTCAAACAAGAAAATTGATATGAATAGAAAGAGAACTAAAAATACCAAACAATCAAAATCTCACAAATTGAAATTTGAACCAAACTCTAGCACAAACCCACCTAAAAAATTATGATAGAGATGTTTCCATTGTTGTCTTCAAGTGCAAAAGCTCAGACCTGTGAAGTAAAGGATTAAAGCTTATCAATCCATTTCCATTGTTCAATGAAAAGTCATCCTGTAGTCAAACTCAAAACTAAAAAGAAAATAGCAACATTCTGCCTCAATGATTAGTTATCTATTTTTAGTTAGTTAAGTTCAATAAATCAAGTTAAAGGAAGGGAAATTTATTTAGACTAAACTAACTAGAAGGAAAATACTTCTTTAATGATGTGGGAAGTCATCAAAACAAACTCTAGACCAATGCTTTGCTAGTCTTCATTTAAGTTCCACACTTTTCTTCATATCCATGTTGACATTGGCAAAAACTATGTTTAAACCAATTGATAATTTCAAAATAAAAAAGGCTTCTACTGTATAGGGAAAGCAATAAAGTCTCCATGAATGTTAAAAAACATAAATGCTAATTGTCAATGGCTTATAAAGCTGAAATTATTTGAAGATAATGAATGTGAATTTTCCCTAAAGATCTTCAACAATTGGTCTATAGGAAAGGATATAATGATTTAATAGAGTTTCTACAAGAATGCAAAAGATCTTATCCATAGTAACAAAAGACTTGATTTATACTAAAAAAATGAAATAATTAAACTTAAGAGTCATCTTTATTCTTTTGATGTAATTACTAAAGTCAAGCTTCAATCTATGCTAAAATTGTTCAATAAACATTTAAGTCAACACCATATTTTTCCATTTTAACTTTTTTTTCAAACAAAGAGCAAGTAAATTTGACAATCTAAAACTGAGAATGTTCCTTTTTTTTATTCAAATCCAATTTATAATAAGTATTATATGTATGTAAGAAATGAGCAAAATAATGGCATTACCTGAGATGTATTTGACTTTTTTTTTTCATGAGACAAGGCCATAACTTCCCATTTGGTAGGTTGTAAATAGTATAAAGTAGCCCCATCTCCTTTAATGATTTTCTAGTAATTTGAACTAACAATGCCAAAATGTTCACTAGATAGCTTAATAATGCTTTAGCTAGTGCTACTTTAAAGCTTATTCTTTTACTATTCCTTGCTATTTCTTTTGGATGAATTCCACAAGGTTATTTGTTGTTCTAATGAGAAAAAATTAAGGTTGACAACTTTACAAGATACAACTAGTTGAACTGTTCAAAAGGTTGAGCATCTAAAACTAATCACAAACTTAAATGATCTTTCTACATTACATATTTTTGCTTTTTTAACAACTTTGTCCATTATGGTATTTCAAACAATCAGCAATTATACACCTTAAACTATGCCTAATACAAGTACAAGGTTGTGATTTGGAAGATCATTTGCAATCACTTCATAAATTGCAACTTTAAACAAAATGGATATAGGTATGAAAGCATGCCACATGATAAAACAAAATTAAATGGAAAGCATTGAAAATAGGTAAGAAAGATAGCCTTTTCCATAGTTAGAAAGGGTTGAATAAGCTTCCATAATCAATTTTTGGGCTTCTTTATCACCTTGTTGAATGGCTGCCTTATCATTATGCGAGATGGGAACACAAGTTGACTCCGGCCATCATTTTGAACTATTAGTTTTAATAGAAATATAGATAAGCAAACTAGGATTTGAATATATGACTATAATATGAAAATATTTATAATTTCAAAGTAGCTAAGAACAATCAATTACCTTAATGGTTTGTAAATAAGGATAAGGGATACAAAACATGGAGATCAAAACCATTGATACTTGATGATGGGGATATGAGAAATGTTAGGCGAGATTTCTACATTGTTTATAGGACAATTTCAAACAAGGGAATTGACATGAATAACAAGATAACTGAAAATACCAAACAATCAAAATCTCATAAATTGAAATTTAAACCAAAATCATAGTAGAGATGTTTCTATTGTTGTCTTCAAGTGCAAAAGCCCAGACCTTATGAATTAAAGGACTGAGCTTGTCAATCTATTACCGTTGTTCAATTAGTTAAACTCAAAATCAAAAAGAAAATAATCAACATTCTACCTCAATGATTAGTTATTTGTTTTTAGTTGATTAAGTTCAAAAAATAAAGTTAAGGTAAGGGAAATTTCATTACACTGTATTAAACTAACTTGGAGGAAAATGCATCTTCAATGATGTAGGAAGTCAACAGAATAGATTGAAGACCCATGCTTTGCTGGTCTTTATCTAGATTCCACACTATCTTCATAATCCTTGTTAACATTTGCAGCAACTGTGTTAAAATCAATTGATAACATTAAAATAGTAGAGGCTTTTCTAGAAATCTACCATCAAGTAAAGTAGTTAAGCCTCCATGAACATTCCAAAATACAATATAAAGCCCTTTAAGCATTTTTCTTGCCCGATCTTGAAAAGATTTAATAGAATTCCCACAAAAATGTAAATCTTATCCAATAACAATAATAGACTTGATACTACTAAAAAAATGAGAAGATTAAAATGAAAAGTCATCTTTATTCTTTTAATGATTATTACTAAAGTCAAGCTTCAATCTAAATTGAAGAATTATGCAATAAAAATTTAAGCTAGCCCCAGTTTTTTTCATTTTTTAATTTTTCCCATTTTGAACAAAGAACAGGTAAATTTGACAATTTTAAACTTGTATAAGGATGATTTTTTTTATTTTTTTTATTCAAATCCAGTTCATAGAAAGTATCACATATGTACAAGAAATAAGCAAAATTATAGAATTACCTGAGATGTTGTTAGCCTTAGAGTGGAGATTTTTAACCTTAAAGATTATTTGATTAGAACACTCTAAGCTACACATTGGTTTTAATGTTAAAAAAAAAATTTTGGAAAAGTAAATTTTAGTCATGATGTAAAAATATATTTGTTTTATTATTATTTGTTACTAATTTCTATTTGATTTCAGGTTATATCAAGTATACAAGACTTTGATGCAAGAACATTGTTTTTAAACTTTTGTTATTTTATTTTACTTAGAATTATATTGTAAATAAACTTATATAGTAGTTGATCCATATCTTTTTAA
>JANHAO010022330.1:0-12238 GCA_026873985.1 Saraca asoca
GCTGTGTTAGCATGTATTTATGATTTTATGTCAATTGGATGCATTCTTTGAAATTCTACATAATTGGCCATTTTGAGCAATTTCTATTTTCTAGTCATAACTCGAGCTACACTTGTCTAATTAATGTGATTCTTATCTTGCAGGAAAGCTAAGAGATATCTCTACAAACTTCATGAAGACCTCTAAGGCTGAATCACAAAATTGGATATCTAAAATTGGAGTTGAAAAATGCAAAGAAAAAGGAGAGCAAAAGCTTGCTCTCTACACGAGAGAAAACTAAGCTAAAACTACCCTAAAATCTACTTACAAAACTGAAGAAAAAGACTTTAACAAAAAGGAGTTTGCCCTGGTAAAAGGAAAGGGCAACATGCTGGTAGGTGAGTAGGCATGATGGCTAGTGTAGTCTGCTACCTCTGCCATTGCGTGTTGTGCATTTTTGTAGACTCTATTTCTTGCTTTTTCTTTTGACTTTTGGGTTTTCATCTAGATGAGTGTTTTCTGGATGAAAGGATGGTCAAGTGGGCTGAAGATCCATGCCAATTAGGGGCCTTAAAAGTCCAATTTTGTAGAGCTCATTTTCGTAGCATTTCTACCTCTGAATTACAGCTTATATTTCACACCCATAGTGATGATTTCAGCTCTAGAAGTCTTCCATTTGGGTTAGTTTCACCTCATTTTCACTTGTATAACTCCAGATATGGCTTGTTGAATGCTCGGAGGTCAGGCTGCCCTAGACAATATTCTAGTCTGCCTCCATGGAAGGCTAGCTGTAATCAGTCCAAGAGGCTGCAAAACTTGAAGATTAATGTTGAGGATTTGTTCCTTCATTCTAGATTCCATTTGTTGGCCATTTCTTTCCTTTTTCCTCTTTGTTTTGTAGGGAATATCTGAGTTTAATGGCTTCATTTGATTTAGATATTATATGATTGTTGCTTAATGATCAATTCTAGGAAGAGGATAGGAAAACTAGATAATGCATTAAGCTTTTGATATGCTGTCTGTTTGGCTGAATCTTGACTGCTTAGGATAAATTCATTAATCATTCCAAGGCTTCTTGTTATGATTTCAAAAATTGGATGAACATTTAGTGATCAAGGATACATTAATCTCAAGTTGATTCCCTTGGCTGGTTAGTTTATCTATTTGCATTTTCATTTCTGCAGGTAGTTACATATTAGTGTAGTTTCTGTTAGCTTAGATTCTGCCAACCCCCCTTTATTTCCAGCTCCTAATTGATTGATATCATTCACAAATGATCTTTGGGTTCGACCTGGTGTTGCCATATACTGCAAGTAGTTAGGTAACCCGATTTTATAAATTTTTAATTTGATCAGTGTCGATAGCTGCATTATCAGTGGACATCCTAAAGTCTTCTTTGTCCCTTTCTATCAGGAAGATCCAATCTTGGGACTCTGATAGGATGCTATACTACTCATGGCGGTCCGAGTGCTGAGGTTGCTCTCCTTTAGGCCTTTTAGACTTCTTCGTGGTCCGTTCAGCAGAGTGATCACCCTAATCCATATCACCCCTCTTCTTGTCATGGGAGGAGTCAGCCTTCTCATCTTTCTTATCAGACCTTTCCAAGTCAATGGTCTCTTCCCATTTAATCTGCTTAGCAACTCACTCATAGAACTTGGTGAGATCCTTCACCGGGGACTTGTATAGACTTTTGTACAATTTTCCATCTTTGTGAAATCCCACAGAGATTGTTGCCAGCATGGTTTCTTTATATGGATTCTCCACTGAATTAGCCTCAAGTCTCAACCTAGCAATGTAGTCCTTTAGCGATTTATGCTTGCACTAAAAAACCATAGTGAGATGATATGGGGCACAAGTTGCATCTTCAGTGCTCTATACTAGCTGATGAATTTCTGTTGGCAGTCTTCCCAATTGCAAATTGAGCAGGCTAGGAGGCTTCTGAACCAAGCACAAGATACGCCTCCTAGTGTGGCCAAGAACACTTGGCATTTGATCAAGGGATTAGTTGTTTACAAATCCATCTGAGCATTGAATGCATCCAGATGATCATAAGGATCGGAGTCCCCATTGTACAACAGAATCACAGGGACCTTAAGCTTAAGAGGGAGAGTTCAAATCTCAATCTCCTCAGAAAGTAATGACTTTTCTTCGTAGTGAGTTTGATCACTTGAAGCTCAAAGATGCTCCTCTAGCTAGGTTATTTTTTGAAATAGTTCTCCAATCAACAGGTCACGTGCCTCGGATTGCTGGCTAGGAGATTGCTAAAGTCTTTGATCCTTACAGTCACAAGAGTTGCGACCTAGAATTGGCCATTGCGAGCAATAAGCAGGAGAATTCTCTTGGTTGGAATTGCCCGAATGTCTAACTTGCTGCTGGTGGAGAACGTTCACAGGCATTGTGGCTTTAGCCTGTCTTTATACACCTTCTGCTAACATCACAACTACTTTAGTTAGTTCTCCCATCATGTTTTCTAGTTTTTCCTGATGTTGGAGCCAAACCTACACTCCATCAACACCATTAGCAGCCACAGTTGGTTGAATAGAATTGGCTGGGGGGAAGCTAGTGGTTGTACTAATGACAACAGCGGTGGAGGAGTCTATTATTGAGACATGCCCTTCTGAAGGGTTGAGTAGCGCATTTGAAGCTTTGGTGGCTCTTCCTTTGGCCATTATAGCAAGAAATGAACCAAAACAAGTGAGATCCCCATAGATGGTGCCAAAAATGTTGATGGTGGAATCTGGTTCTGACCAAAACTCCAGCCAATGAAGCATTCTTTTGGGATCTCAAGCTGTTAGCTAGTTTGAAGACAATAAATGAGCAAAATAAGCAAGAAAAAGGAAGAGCAGCAGAGAGCACAAGATTTTAACATGGATAGGCTAAATTCATATAGAACCGGACCCTACGTCCACAATAATGTATTGATCTCAGGATATTTCTACAGAGTTTCAGTATATAAGCCTCTCCACTTTCACGTTCATCTCCTTCTTGTATTTATAGAGGATAGGAGGTTACAATTGTAATTTTACATGCAGTAAATTTATTACATCAAGCATTTAATGTACAAGACAGGATAGACCTACTAAAATCCTGTAAGTTGACTATTGCAGATTGCCTTCTATATGCTGATCTTCTATTCAGTGAGCTTTCAGGTCATTGGTTGTACCTTGCAAACTAGGTCCTTTGGTCTAGGGAATATTTGTCTTTGGGATGATGAGGTCAAACTTGCTCTTTTAGGGATGAGCTCGAGCTGAGGAAGTCACTTTGCAATGCGAGCTAGAGGTGTAGTGTTCTGAGTATTTTACAAGCTAGGTCTTTGCAATGCTCGGGCCGTTTGTTAGTTCATCAAGGATGATTCAAATTCCACATATAACACCTACTAAACAAAAAGGTAGTTGCCAATCAGTTGCAATTTTCCCACCCTCCCTTCCCAAGCAAATTGGTAAAGCATAGTAAGAAAGATCAAGAGAAAAACATCCTAGAGATTTTCAGGAAAGTGAAAGTGAACATATCACTACTGGATGTGATCATATAGATTCCTCAATATGCAACATTTTTGAAGGAGCTATACACCACCAAGAAGAAATTAAAAGGGCAATGAGAAAATCAAAGTGGGGGAGAGTGTTTCTATTGTCATCCAGAAGAAGCTGCAACAAAAATAAAAGGATCTAAGTTCATTCACTATCCCATGTTCCATTGATTAGAATTATTCTACACTTGCATGCTAGGTATAGGTGCATCCATAAATGACATGCCTTATTCTATTTATGCCTATTTGAAATTAGGACCTTTAAAGAAAACAGATGTTGTGAGCCAATTAATAAATAAGTCTAACTTGATTCCTATAGGATTGCTTGAGCATGCGTTAATGCAAGTGAACACTTTTATCTTCCCCACAAATTTTTACATTTTGAAAAGGCCAGATAATCCCTAAACTCCTACATCTCCTATCATTTTAGGTAGGTCTTTCATGAAAATATCTAGAACAAAAATTAATGTCAATGTTGGTTCTCTTACCATAAAGTTGGATGGTGATACTGTACATTATAATATCTTTAATTATGCCAAGAAATATTCTCCTAATGATTATTCTATGTGCTTTATTGGTGCTAGTGCTACTAAACATTTAATACAGGATGTTGATGTTCCTGAATCAATTTTCATAAGATAATCAATTTTAGTAGTTAGCAAAAAACTCAAGCAGTTGAAGATGGATTCTAGAATTCATGGGTGGTAGGTAAATTTTGTGGTGCCAAGTGTTCATGATCCTAGTTGAAAGAACTAATGGACCATTAAGCCAACTATGTTAAACAATCGTACTTCTTGGGAGGTGACCTAAACATTTTACTCTCTTCCTCTCTCTTTTGTTTTAATTATCCATGTTGTTGTTGAAGATTTGGTGCTTACATTAAGGACAATGTAAAATTTAAGTGTGAGGGAAGATTTTAGATTTTCCTTGTTTTGTGTGAAAAAAATTTTGGTAAAAAAAATAAATTCTACTTCTTAGTTCTTTTAGGTATTTTTGGTTGATGATGAGTTTATTTAGGCTTTGAGTACATTGAAATTCACTTTGGTAGTTGCATAACATAATTTTTTAAATTGTCTTGCCTCTTGATTCTTGAATTTGATTAGCATTCTGATGAAGTTTGAAATATTTGTGGATTGATTTTGGTAGATAAATAGCCTGTGAGATTTTAAGCCATTATTAATCATTTTTATTTGGTTCCTTTTCTTTCTTGTGTGTGATTTTCTTCCATGAAATTATTACTCTAGAACTTGCTTTGAATCTTTTTGAGATTCCATTGGTAGATGAATGCATAAATATGATGATGAAATTTCTTTGATTGGGCCATTTTTTCCCTTTTAGCCTACCTTGCAATATACCATTGTTCAGCTCCTTGAGTATAACTGACCTTTTTCTTATTATGTAGCCCATTAGAAAGCCAACCCTTGAATGCCTTTACCTTTTCCTAACCTTAGGGATTAGCAGAGCATTTAAGTCATTAGTGGGATGGGTTCTAGAACAAGTGTAAGTGTGTGTTAATTGTTTGGCGAAAAGGCAATTGTGATTCATTTTAGTGGTCAAGAAAATAAAAGAAGAAACAATTTAAAAATAAAAAAAAAGTTCTCCATGCAACTAAAGAGAAAGAAGACAAGAAAAAGAAAATTGAATCTGAAAGAAAATGAAAATTTCCAAAAAAAAAAAAAGAACTCAAAATAAAAAGAAAGGGAAAAAAGTGAAGAAAAGGAAAGAGAAAAAGAGAAGTTAAAAAATGCAAAATTTTCAAACATGGATTCTAATTTTAATTACTCCTTTGCTTATTTGGATTTATGCCACAATACTCTATTAGTCTCTTTAATTTTGCATTTTCATATCTTTGTTATTCCTTTTCTCCCCTTTTCCCTTCACCACATTACAACCTTATGAAGTCCTTTTGATTTGTTCTATGCATATGATTGCTGACTAGTAGAGATTAAATGATAAGCAAGCTTATGGTAATGCATTTTCATTGATTGAAATTGAGTAAAACATTTGCTCATCTTAAACATACAGGGAGAGCTTAACTTGTAAGGGTATACCAAGTTGATCTATTTGCCTTTTAAATAAAATTGCTTTTCTAGTTGGATTTGAGTTTTAATGTCAAGAATGTGCTTCTTGAGATGCTATGTCCCCTGAAATTTTGGTTGTTTCCTTACTTTTGGTTTTGCATTCTTATCATTGTTAGAAAGTTTAGAGTTTGAGTCTTTGTTTTGAGTCTAGTTTAGTTTTCTTTTAGTGTCTTCTCCAAGGACATACAAGAGCTAAGTGTGGGAGAATTTAATGAATATAATTCATTCACATTTTATATCCTTTTATACTTATCCTTTTGTCAAGTTTATGTGCTTAATTGGATATTTGAAATTAGTTTTGTGGTTTGCTCAGTTTTTATGCTTAATTGAATTTAAATAGTAAATTTACATTATTTTAGATTTTTAGGAGTATCTTGAGTTCTAAACTTCAATTTTGGTTAATTCTTATTTCATTATGTTGACGGTAAAATCTGGTCAACCCAAGTTTTGAACCCTAAGCTACAGAATGAATGTAAAAGAGAGAGAAAGAAAGAGATAGAGGAAAAATAGAGAGACACTAGAAGATTTTAATATGGTTTGGCTAAAGTTAGTTTGACCTTTATGTCCATGACTTTTATTACTCTTTGCTGAGTGTTTTATATCTGATGATTATGTGTATCCCATGTATAATGATTTCATCCCCTTTTATAATAGTTGGGGGGTTACAATTTGAATGTAAATCTATAATAGATAAATATCATGACTTGATCAAGATTATATAGTAGATCAAGATAGATGGTTATAACAGACTCCTACCTGAATAGGAGACTAGATGGACTTTACTGATGGTTGAGGACACTTTCTGTAAGCTGCAAGCTAGGCCTTGCTTTTATGACCTAAGGTTACTGCTTTGCCCGTATTGACTAACGACGTTGATTCATATTTAGCAACCTGGTGTCTTAGTCTGGTGGCCTTAATCCAAATAAGTTAGGACTTTGTTAGCTGAGTCTATCCATTATGCTTTTACCAGTCTATTTATGCAGTTACAAATAATACCCATAACATTAGCCCCTAATTCTTAGTGCAATCTGTGGATTAGGAGTTGTAGTTTGCTGGTAAAAGCTTGAGATCATGATTAGTCATGCTACTGTTCCTTATTCCATCATTTCATCTACTAGTGTCATTATTACTACATTGAATACATGCGCCTTTTTGTAACCGTTAGTGTAGTAATGATAGAGCCTCACTTTTCACTAGACCGTTGGATTGAGGGTAATTGATCAGTCCTTCAAGCTATTCTAGCTACATAAGGTGAAAAGACCCTTTTTTTCTTTTCAGAAATCCAATGTTTCATATCCTGATTTCTAGAGTTTAATGACTTGGTGGGCTTATTGGTTGAGTTCCTTATATTTTCGATGAAAAGTCTTAAGTGTGGTGATTTGAGGTGTGTATGGCCTGCTGTATAGGAATTTAGTTTCCAAAAGTTAGCCTACTAGGGCCATAATGGTTGTAGGCTTATTTGATATTTACTTTTGAACATATTTATATTCACCCCGTTGAATAAGGTCTTAATGAACTTTGTGTAATATTTTCATTTTATCCAAGCTTGCATCAAGTTTGATTAATAGATTCAATGTATTTTCATTTAGTCGAAGTATGATGCATAAGTCAAGTGCCCAGGTAGGTCATTCTACGGCAAGCTTATTGCTAAGTGGGTAGCATAAATGTAGTGCTGAGTAGTACATCATATGTGGTGCCAAATAGTTAGTCACTTGTAGTGCCAAGGAGTAGGTCATATGCAGTGCCAAATAGTAGGTAGCATACGGTGCCAAATAGTAGGTCGTATGTGATGCTGAATAGTTGGTCACATATGGTGCCAAAGAGTAGGTTGTATGTGATGCTGAATAGTTAGTGCCAAATAGTTGGTCATATGCAATACCAAAGAGTAGGTTTTATACGATGCTGAATTGTAGGTTGCATATGATGCCAAATAGTAGGTCACATGTGGTGCCGAATAGTTGTTCACATGCGGTGCCAAATAGTTGGTCATATGCGGTGTCGAATAGTAGGTCACATGTGATGCTAATAGTTGGTCACATGTGGTGCCAAAGAGTAGGTCATATACAGTGCCAAATAGTAGGTCGCATACAATGCTAAATAGTAGATTGCATGTGGTGTTGAATAGTTGGTCACATGTGATGCAAAAAAGTAGGTCATATGTAGTGCAGAATAGTAGGTCGTAGTGGTGCCAAGTCTTTGTAAGTACGTCAAGTCGAATGCCTTTTTCAGAGTAGAAGGGTGAGTGGTCACTTCTAGATTAGAAATGCTTACTTCTGGATTAGAAAGGCGACAACTTGCTTTTGGTTATAGTACTCTATTGAAAATTCATTCAAGAGTTAATAAGCAACCATAAGAACTAAAAAGAATATTGTAAGGTTAGATAAGCAAATTCAAGCTTATTAATAATATAGGCGGAGATGTTTAGCATTCCAAGCTTAAAGGAACTCAACTCCACTCATATCTGCTACATGATAAGATCCATTTCCTAAATCTTTTTTGATTATGTATGGTCCTTCCCAGCTTAGGCCTAGTGTCCCATCATTGGCCTTGTGAGCTTCGGGGAGGATGAGCTGATAGGTTACAACTCTGAGGTGGGCTATTTCTCTTGTATCTTCTGTGAGATCGAGGTTTGCAGCGAACAGTTGATTGTTATCCTCCAAATTGAAAGTAGCTCTCCATTGTGAAGTTACCTTGAGTTTAGCTAGGATCATGGCTTCAAATCCATATATCATTGAGAAGGGAGTTTCTCCTATGGTGCTCCGAGCTATGGTACTATAAGCCCAAAGTACCTTCGGTAGCTCGTCTACTTATGCTCTTGCCTCCAACCTCTTCTTCAGGACCTGTTTGATAATCTTATTGACAGGCTTGGCTTGTCTATTAGCTTGAGGATGGTCTATAGTTGAAAAACTCTTCATGATTATAAGATCGCCACAGAATCTAAGGAACTGCTCACTATTGAATTAGGTCCCATTGTCGGTCACAATTTGCAAAGGGACTCCAAACCTACAAATAATATTAGCCCATACGAACTTTTTAAACTTCATAGAAGAGATTTGTGCCAATTCCTTTGCCTCTGCCCACTTAGTGAAATAGTCAATAATGACTATTACATGTTTGTACTTCCCGTAGCATGTCGAAAGTGGTCTAATCAGGTCCATGCCCCAGATCACAAAGGGCCAAGGACTGACCATTTGTCGTAGATAGGTTGGTGGAACTCTTAGGACCTTGGCGAATCTTTGACACTTGTTACATTTCTTAACAAAGTCGATAGCATCCTATTTCATTATAAGCCAATCAAATCCCTGTCGGAGTGCCTTATGAGCTAAGGACAGCCCTCAGCATGGTTCCCATACTGGTTTGCATGAATATCCTTCAGGATGGTGTCATAGTCATGACCGTCTATGCACTTTAAGAGTGGGGTTGAGACCCCTTTTTATATAGTATGTCATCGTAGATGGAATACCTAGCTGCTCGAGCTCACAAACGATGAGCTTCTATCTTATCTTATGGCAGTTTGCCATCTAGTAAGTAATTTAAGATTGGACTCATCTATGAGTTTTGTGCCATAACAATTGCCATTACGGTGTCCTTCTACTCCATGCTTGGTGATGGAAGGAACTCTATCGGGATTGCTCCCAAAAAATCTGCTTCTCTAGTTATGGCCAAGCGAGCTAATACATTTGCATGCGTGTTTTAAGCTCATAGGATCTGATCAATCTCATATTGTTAGAAAGGTCCAAGTAGTTCTTGAACCTTTTAAAGGTAGATAGCCATCTTTGATTGGCAAACTATAAGTTGGGAATCACTAAATATTGTCAGGTTTTCAACTCATGTCTCCTTTGTTAGATGGACCTCTACTAACAAAGCTTTATATTCAGCTTTGTTATTTCTGGCCTAAAATTGAACCATAGTGCATAAAGGATTTTGTGTCCCTCAGGCTGATCAGAAGCACCCCTGCCCCAGCCTTCTATTCGCTTGATAACCCATCGACATACAATTCCCAGTATGGAACCTCCTAAACCTCTATTTCTTGTTCTACAGGCCCCGTGAACTCTGCAATGAAGTCTGCTAAGGCTTGCCCTTTGATTACTGGCCTCGACTTGTACTTAATGTCAAACTAGGCTAGCTCAATTGCCCACTTCAGCAGATGACTTAAAGTATTAGTCTTTTATAAGATCTACCTTAGTTCAAACTACGTGAGCATTTCTATGGTATGTGCTTGGAAATAAGGTCGTAGCTTCCTTAATGCGACCATGAGGTAGTAGGCATGTTTCTCCATTGGCAAATACCTTGTTTTAGGATCTAGTAACCTTTTGCTTACATAGTAGACTAGGAACTATGCTCCTCCTTCTTTCCGTACTAGTGCTGCACTGAGAGCATGTTGGGATATCCCCAGGCAAATGATGAGCTTCTCACCTTCCCTTGGTTTGGATAAAAGAGGAGCTTGACCCATATATTGCTTTAGTTGTTGGAAAGCAAACTCGCATTGTTCTGTCCACTCAAATTGTTTTGTCTTCTTCGGCATATCAAAGAATGGGATGCATTTGTCCATTGCTTTGGAGATGAATCCACTGAGTGCTGCAACTTGACCATTAAGGCTTTGTATGTCCTTAATTTTGGTAGAGGATCTCATATTAATAAGTGCTTTGATTTTCTCTAGATTTTCCTTAATTCCCCTATTGTTGACTAAGAATCCAAGGAACTTTCCCAAAGCCACCCCAAATGCACACTTGTGGGGATTTAGCTTCATCCTTCTCAAAATCTGGAACATTTCCCCAGGTCACAGACATGGTTAACAGCTTGCTCAGACTTTACTAGCATATCATCCATATAAACCTCTATTATCTTCTCGATCTACTTTTTGAACATCATATTGACCAACTGCTGGTAGGTTGCCCTTACATTCTTCAGTCCAAAGGGCATCACCTTATAATAATATAGCCCATTATCGGTGATAAATGAGATATATTCCTTATCTTGTGGGTTTATGGGGATCTAATTATACCCCGAGTAGGCGTCCATGAAGTTGAGAAATAGGTGACCAGTAATTGCATCCATGAGCTAATCAACCCTCGGCAGGGGGAGGCTATCCTTTGGACATGCCTTGTTAAGGTTCATGAAATCAATGCAAGTCCTCCATTTCCCATTCTATTTTCTTATAAGTACAAGGTTAGCCACCCAAGTCAGGTAGTAAGCTTCTCAGATGAACTTCTTAACTAGACGCTTATCCACCTCTTCCTTGAGAGCAAGGTATCGCTTAGCAGTCATTGGCCTCCTCTTCTAACGGATCAGCTTGTGATGAGGGTCGATATTGAGCTTATGTGACATGATCTTGGGATCAATTCCTACCATATCCTCATGGTTCCGAGCAAAAATGTCTAGGTTTGCTTTAAGGAATTTGACTGGCTAGGTTTTTATATCTAGAGACAAGTTTTTTTCTAGCTTGAGGCATCTTTTAGCATTTGCCTCACTAACTTGTACATCTTCAAGCTCCTCCATTAGGCTGGTTGCTCTGTTTGCATCCACCTCACGTGGGTCAATGTCATGCCTGACCCTTGTTGTGCTTATAGCTCATGTTTCTCTACTAGAAATCATATTAACCTTCTTCCCTCTCACCCCCAACTTGACTACTTCCTCATAGTAGCATCAGGCTATATGCTGCTTTCCTTGCACATATCCAATTCTATTAGGGGTCAGGAATCTGATTGTAAGTGTCCTGGTTGATGTGACTATGTCCAAGTCATTCATTGTAGGCTGCCTTAATACCTTATTGTAGGCTGAGAGGCAATCAATGATTAGAAAATCTGCTAAGATAGTTACTTGGCCTCCCAAATCTCTAAGAGTAATGGGGAGCCTGATCTGCCCACCAGTAGTATTGCATCTCCTATAAAGCCATAAAAAGGCTCTGGTGAAGGCTTCAGTTGATATATGCTCAAGCCCATCTGCTCAAAACATCCCTTGTATATTACATTCACCAAGCTACCATTTCGACCATAATCCTTCATACCTCGGCATTATCAATTTTGGGTTGGATGATTAGTGCATCATTATGGGGAAAATGTATTCCTCACACATCTTCCTCTATAAAGGTGATGCTATCTGAGGTTGCTCTTACCTTTTTAGCATAACCTTCAAATCCACTGTGTCCCTTGATCAAGACATCATTTGCTTCTCACATGTAGCATTCATGAGACTTGTTTAAGGTACCTACAATGTATGGCCCACCATGAATGGTGACTATAGTTCTTACTGAGGGTGCCTCCTCCTGCTTAGGAGTTTGTAGGTGTTGCTACCATACAAGTTGCTGATGCTGCTAAGGTCACTACTCCACAGGTCGCACCACGTAACTGATCGAAATGTCGAAGCCAACCAAATTGTAATTTTTATAAACTGAATCACCCTATTCTTTTTGTAGCATAAGGCAACCCGGGTCGAGCCCTTGGATCTCCTAATGTTGACAATCAAATTAAGAGATTGATAATTGGGGAGAAAGTTGGTTTGCAGCAGTAAAATCATAGAAAAATAGTAAAATGAGAGTAGTAACAGAATGCTAGATAGAACTAGTCTAAAGAGGTTTATTAAACTTGAGATTAATTCTTCATTGATCACTAAGTGTTCATGCAATCATTGATCATATTCTATGGCTTGAAAT
>JANHAO010022331.1:0-12238 GCA_026873985.1 Saraca asoca
GAGCTTTTGATGTGTTGTTTGCTTAGCTGAATCTTGACTGCTTAGGATGGATTCATTAATCATTTCAAGGCTTCTTGTTATGATTATTAACAATTGAATGAACATTTAGTGATCAAGGATGCATTAATCTTAAGCTAGTTAGTTCCCTTAGCTGGTTGGTTTATCTTTCTTTTAATTTCATTTCTGCATGCAGTAGTTGTTAGTTTAGTTTTTGCTAACCCACCCCTTATTTTCAAATCCTAATTTGATTGATATCATCATCCTAAAATGATCCAAGGACTCGACTCAATGTTTTCTATACTACAAGTAGTTTAGGTAGCTTCGATTTTATAAATTTCTAATTTGATCGGTCTCGACAGCTGCATCACTCTCATAAGCTCACTCTTTGAGCATCAAGCTCCTTAATAGCACTAGAGACATCGAAGCTTGGAAAATTAAGGATGTTGGCCTAGTAAACTTTCGAGAATATACAAATATGGTAAGGCTTAAGCTTTTTATGCCACCAGCCCCTCTTTCTACTTAGTTTGTTGATCTTGTTGCTATCATGACCATATCTGCTCTTGCTACTATAAATCAATCTTGTTCCTTGGCAATAGTAATAGAGACCTCACAGGCACTAATTCTTACTTTGTAGCCTAAGGTGATCAAGGTCCTAGATGAACTAATGAGAGCTCATGCTCCTGGTGTTAGGGCAAGGGCTAAGTCCCTATCCAAGCCCCCTACCAAGAAGCAAAAAGTAGATAAGGGGAAGAAAGTGGTTATTGCGATAGAACAAGTGGCACCTAAGGTTACGACCTAATAGTGATCTAATGGCCTTGGGCCTAAGGTAGGGAAGTATTATGACTTCCTCTGGGAGAAAATGGACCTGATCCTGGGGACCCACATTAGGCCATTGGAATTAGAGGAGATGTCTATAAAGCTTGTCATGATATACTAGTAAGTTTAGTTCTTTCACTTTAGTTCTTTTGCTTCTTTGCAAGGTAACTTAACCATTTGGTTTCTCATAATGCAATGGGGGTGATAAAGCTAAGGGACATGCTCTTAGCTTGGAAAGAGGATAAGAAAAAGCTTGAGAGCAACCTGGCCGCCATGACAACTAAGGCGTTGGAGTTGAAAAATAGAACGTAGCTAGTCGAGTCCTAGCTGAGAAGCACCGAGGTCGTTATGAAGGAAACCGAGGAAGCTCTATCTCATGAGCAGGAAAATCATGAAGCTGTCATGTCCAGCCTTACTTAAAATCTCAATAAGGTTATTGACGAGTTATCACGAGTGAAGGACAAGTAGGATGCAATGGTACAGTGAGCTAAGGCTATTGAGAGAGAGAAAAAGGCCACGACGCAGTGAGTAAAGGCCACAAAATGGAAAATGAGGCTACTCTAGCAAGAGGGAAGACCACTTAGGTTAGGGCAGAAACCACTGCACTGGTCACGAAAGCAAAAGAAGATGCGGTGCCTAAAACCACCGTCAGGTTCTTGTACACCTTGTGGAAGGAGCACTTAAAGATGAACTTTTCCTTTTTTGGTGGGCATGTTCATGATTCTATTAAGGGCTTCGTGGAAGTTGCAAAGGGTAGCTCCTCCCAATAAGGGTTTGAAGGTCACAAGTAGAGCTATTCCTACTCAGGGTGTAATTCAAGGAAAGAGCAGCTCACAGGTCATGGAGGCTATTGATGACCAAATGGTGGACGACCTGCTCGCCCCATATGTTAACCATCCAGCCTACCAGAGTACAACTCCTAAAGGCTAGCCTTCCTCTTAGGTCATGACTGCTGCAAGCTAATTTTGAGTTTCATCTTTGAACTTTCATATGTACATTCACCTCATTGAATGATGTTTTTAATGAACTTCTTATAATTTTTTTGCTTTGTTCTTCTAAGTTTCAATAGTAGTCAACTTCAAGTAAAGAAACAATTAAATTATAACTTTGTTAATCATGATGATAACAAAAACCACCAAGTTAAAGCTAAGTTGAATGCTCAGTAGGTCGTTGATGATAACATATAGGTTAACATGAATGGACCTTAGGTAACAAATCATGGCTTAATAAATATTAGTTAAGTTGAATGCTCAGTAGGTCACAAATGATAACACATAGGTTAACATGAATAGTAACTCATAACTTACTAAATATTACTCAAGTTGAATACCCAGTAGGTCACAAATGATAATACATAGGTTAACATGAATAGCAAGTTATAACTTACTAAATATTAGTCAAGTTGAATACCCAGTAGGTCATAAATGATAATACATAGGTTAACATGAATAGCAAGTTATAACTTACTAAATATTAGTCAAGTTGAATACCCAGTAGGTCACAAATGATAACACATAGGTTAACATGAATAGCAAGTCATAACTTACTAAATATTAGTCAAGTTAAATACCCAGTAGGTCATAAATGATAACATATAGGTTAACATGAATGGACCTCAACTAGCAAACTATGACTTTGTTTAGGTTAAAACCAAGATGAATGCCCAATAAACTACAAACAATGACTATTAGGTCGACTTGAATGGGCCTTAGCTAGCAGACCCTGGCTCTTTTAATCCTAAGAATAGCTCACTTCCTGTAAATACTTTGTTGAAAATTTATTAAAAAATTATAGACATAAAAATTTAAGGAAAAACTTAGGTGTTTTTATTAATATTTGAATAACATTATAGGATTAGAAGGGTGAGCTTAGATTTATTGAAAATATGGGCACAAATGTTTAACATTCCAAGCTTATGGAACTTCAGTTCCATTCATATTTGTTAAGTAATAAGCTCTGTTTCCCAAGTCTTCCTTGATTATGTATAGGCCTTCCCAGTTCAAACCTAGTGTCCTATCACTGGCCTTGCGAGCTCCAGGAAGAATAAGGCATAGTATGAGCTCACCAATTTTGTAGTTTCAAACTTAGACCTTCTTGTTATAGCATCTCATGACCCGTTGCTAATAGATCGTGATCCTGAGGCAAGCTATTTTTCTTATTTCTTCTGTGAGGTCATGTTTTTTAGTGAACAACTGATTGTTATCCTCTAAATTAAAGGTAGCTCTTTATTATGAAGTTACCTCAAGTTCTACTGGGATCATGACCTCAGATTTGTACATCATTAAGAAAGGAGTTTCTCCTGTGGTGCTACAAGCTGTAGTTTTATAAGCCCAAAGCACTTTTTATAGTTCATCTACTTATGTTCCCTTTTTTGGCCTCCAAACTCATTTTCAAGATCTGTTTGATGATCTTGTTAATAGCCTTGACTTGCCCATTGGCTAAGGATGGTCTACAACTGAGAGATTCTTCATAATCTTGAGATCGTTGTAGAACTTGATAAACTGCTCACTGTTAAATTGGGTCCTGTTATTAGTCATGATCTACTAAAAACTCAAAACCTATAAATAATGTTAGTCCATATGAACTTTTCAATCTTCAAGGCAGAGATTTCCACTAGTTTCTTCACCTTTGTCCACTTGGTCAAATAATCGACAACAACCACTACATGCTTGCACTTCCTGCGACTGTCAGAAGTGGTCTAATCAAGTCTATGCCCCAGATCATGAAGGGCCATGGGCTAAACATCTGTTGTAGAGAGGTTGGTTGAGCTTGTGGGACCTTGGCGAACCTTTGGCTCTTGTCGCACTTCCTAACAAGGTCAATAGAGTCTTACCCCTACCAGAGTGCTTTTTGAGCTAGAGATAGCCCTCCAACATGATTCTGCAATGGTCGATGTGAATCTTCTGCAAGATAGTGTCACAGTCATGGCATCTATACACCTTAGGAGTGGAGTTGAAAATCCCCTTTTATATAGCATGTCATCATAGATGCAAGATCTAACTACTCGAGCTCATAAATAATGTACTTTTAGTTTATCTTCTGGTAACTTGCCATCTTATAGGTAATCCAAGATTAAACCTATCCATAAGTCCTATGCCACAACAATTGCCATTGCGACATCTTTCCACTCTATGCTCGATGATGGAAAGGACTCCACTAGGATTATCCTTAAGAAGTTTGCATCCACCTCATGGGGGTCGAGGTCATAGCTGACCCCTGTTATGCTCATAGCTTGTGGTTCTCTGCTAGAAACCACATTAACCTTCTTCCTCTTCACCCCCAACTTGACTACATCCTTGTAGCTGTGTCAAGCTATGTGCTGCTTACCTCACACATATTCAACTCCATTGGGGGTCAAGAATCTAATGGTTAGCATCCTAGTTAATGCAACCATGTCTAGGTCATTCATTACAACTTACCCAGCACCATATTATAGGCTGAGGGACAGTCGATAATCAGAAAGTCTGCCAGGATAGTGGCTTAGTGATCTGAATCTCCAAGAGTAATAGGAAGCTTGATCTACCCCACTAGTATTATTGTGTCTCTTGTGACCCCATAAAAAGGCTCTAGGGAAGGCTTCAATTGGCTTGTGCTCAAACCAATCTGTCTGAAGCATCCCTTGCACTTGACATTCACTAAGCTGCTAGTATCAATCATTATTCTTCACACCTCGGCATTGCCAATTCTAGCTCGGGTGGCTAGTACATCATTATGAGAAGAATATACTCCTCATGCATTTTCATCCGTAAAGGTGATGTTGTCTGAGATCATCCTTGCTTTCTTGGCGAGTTGTTCGAATTCACTATGACCCATGAGCAGGACGTGATTTTCTTCTCATATGTAGTGTTCATGTGACCTGTTTGAGATGACACCCACTATGGATCATGAATATGATTCACACTGTAGATGCCTACTCTTACTCAGGAGCCCATTAGGGTTATTACTGGGGGTGTTGAGGTCATTATCCCACAGGTCACACCATATAGTCACTTAAGCAACCTCTTTTAATTAGATCCTCAATCGCATATTTGAGCACTTGACAATCTGAAGTATTGTGCCTGACTTCATTATGGTAGGCACAAAACTTATCTTTGTTTCTAAACCTATTGGGAATCCCTATGGGATTGGGCTTCTCGAAGTCCTCCTATCCATCTCCATTGCAAATATCCTATCTTGAGTGTTTGATAGGATGTTGTAACTGTTATGGTGACCTTGACACTAAGGTTATGCATTCTTGGCCTTCTTTGTAGCTTACTTATTGGAGCCATCCTTTTGACACTCTTTGTCGTTCCCGCTATTGCTTCTCTTTTTATTCTAGTTGAAGCTACTCACCTTGTCCTTCTGATTAGACTTCTCAATGCCAAAGGTCTCCTCCCACCTGATTTCCTTGGCAACTCATTCATAAAACTTGCCCAAGTCCCTCACTAGAGACTTGTATATACTCTCATACAACTTTCCATCCTTATGAAGTCCCGTTGAAATCACTGTCAGGATGCTCTCATATGAGGGATTCTCCAAGTTAATGACATTGCATCTGAACCTAGTGACATAGTTCATTCTTCCATTAAAAGACTGTCGTGAGGTGGCAGGATGGTGTAAGCTGCCTTCTCAGTGCCTTGTACTGGTTGATGAATATCCTCTAACACTCTTCCTAATTGTTAATGTTATGAGTTAGGAAACTCCTACACCATGTTCAAGATATATCTCTAAGAGTGGCTGGGAAGATGCAACACTTGACCAGAGAGTTAGGTATCTGAAGATCCATTTGTACATTGAATGTGTCCATATGGTCTATGGGTCACTATCCCTAGTGTATTACGGGATAGTGGAAATTTTGAACCTATGAGGGAGAGGCTCTATCTCGATCTCCCTAGTGAATGACATCCTCTCCTCATAACAATCTTGATAGTCCTGAGCTAGGGCCATTTTTCTAATTGTTGTACCCCTTGAAGCAACTTTTCTACCATCGAATCTTATGCCTTAGATCGTCGATTGGGAGATCGCCAACTCTTTACACTTCCCTGATTGTGGGAGTGACGATCTGAGGTTCTATGCCTTCTTCTGTGTTCGTGATCCGATGAGTATCAATCTAGGATATATCCCTGATTGACCCTATTTGAGCCTTCAACTTGACGTGAACTCCCACACCGCTTATTATCTTCATCATCATCCTCACACCGTGCTATGACCCGAATATGCTCATGGTTGACTTCCACACACCTATTCCCATCTGGGTTCACTCTAACCCTTGGGCCCCAAAGTGAGGTGCGATATCATCCTCTCGAGTTTGGTAAACCTTCGATCTGGACAATAAGTTGGAAAAGTGAACTAAATTAACATGCTGAAGTACTTCTCTGATTGGCCTCTCCTTTGGGGTTAGAGCTTCTTCCTGTGGCTGCTAGACCACTTTTCTAGGTGTAGTAACCTTAATTTGCTTTATGCGCCTTAGGCTCGTGCCTAAGCCAGCACCCTAACCACATTAGCTAGTTCTTTCACCGTGCTCTCAAGTGCTTCCTAATGCTAATACTACACTTGCACTCCATCAGTCTCAGGAACAATAGTAGTAGGATGGTGAGGGGCTAATAGGAGCACGCCAATGACAAAACCTATGGTAGGGACGGCAGAATCGCCTGCTGTAGAAAGGACTTGGCCTCTATCTAGTAATACATCCCACTGCTATTCCATATGACCCTCAAGCTAGTCAATTGTAGCATATAAGCTCCTGGTGATTCTTCCTCTAGCCATCGCAATTGGATGAAAAATGAACAAGAATGCATTTTAAGGCCCTTTTTTTAGTGCCAAAATGTTGACATGCGAATCTGGTCAACTAAAGTCTAGAACCTAAACTACAAGTCAAGAATACAAGTAACAAGAAAGAGAGAGTGGAAGAACAAGAAGACACTAGTGGTTTTTTATGTGGTTTAGCCTAAATTAATGCCTACGTCCATAACTATTCATTGCTGTGTATTTTGGCTGAGTAATAGTATTTGTTGATTATCCCCTTTATACAATGTTTTTATCCCATATTTGTAGTGGCTGGGGTGTTACAATTTGAATGTAATTAAAAAATTAATTGATTATACTTTCATAACAGATAATATTTAATATGGACATGGATAGGTAATTAATTTCCCATTCTAAAAGTTGACTCTCAAGCTTCTGACTGATGGCTAGGAAAATGTACTTCAATATGTGAGCTGGAAATCGTCCTCAATGACCTAAGGCTACACATAAGGTTGCTTTGACCCTTGTTGATCGATGATTTGAGTTTACGTTTACGACATGATGACTTGCTCCTGCAATCTTATTAATTAGACTTGTCCATTGAACTTTTATTAGCCCATTTGTATGACCCCAAAAATACCCACAACTAGCTGCAAAAGCATGTAATCAGATGTTGAGTCTTGGCTTCATGATCACCAACAACTAGGTAAATATTATAGATAACAGTTATGAATATCTGATTATCACCAAATACGTGTTTAATTACAAATTTATTATTTTACACACATATATATGCTATGAGATATGGTTAGAAGAATAATTTGATAGTTCCAATTATTTTCAACATTATCATGATTTTTTTTCTAGTTATTTTCTAAATACATCAAATTTATTCAATATTATCTTTTTAGATAATTAGATATGGTTTTAGTGGTGAGAAAATTTGATAATATTATGCTAGAGGTTTTAAATTCATATCTCGTATAAAAAATAAATTTTCTTATATTGATTTACTTTCTAAATATGTCAAGTTTATTGCAATAAGTTTTCAGAGGTTTATTTGTACATAAGTACATTCCATCCAACCTTATTAATCTAGATGAAGAACATGTTATCTCTCTAATTCACTAATAAATGTTAGATTTGTCAAAATGGGTTAATCCAATCCTACAGAGTCAATCTAATGGACAAAAACTGTACACCAAGTCAGTATTAGATTGAGCTGCTTTTTCACAAAGCAAGGGTCAAGTTGAACTGTTATAGTACCAATCACAATCCTAATCCCAAGTCCAACATTTATTAAGCTATCCAAGTGAGTTAAACAACCTTTTATATTTTAAATTTTAATTTTATATTACTAATTAATTGAAATCAGATGTTATTGACAGATATTATTATTATGATTATGATTATCGTTATTTTTATTATAAAAATGTAATCATATTTTATTATTATTTCACCTATAAACTTATTTCTTTTTTGTATTTTTTATTAAAAATATCATACTTAAACAATTTCTCTTTTACATAAGTTGTGTTATTATTCTTTAATACAAAAGTTCATTCATATTATTAATCTAAGATATTTTTCCATTCCTTTTGGGTAGCCATTCCATATTCATTTTTTAAGAACTTTTTTCAATTTCTAATTTGTTATATTATTAATGTTAGTGATTAATTTTTTATTTAATATATTATTTATTTATAATAATTATTTTATGTCATTATTATTATACTAATTTTTAAATTTTATAATGATAATTTTCTCACACAATTGTATTCATCAAATTTAATTTTAAAAATATATATAATTATATATAAATTTGTGCAAGATATAGGGACAAAATTAAATATATAAACTCATTAAACATTAGAAAATTATTTAACATTATTTTAATATATTAAAATTGCAATATATATATATATATAGACACACACACCCACAAACACAAAGATGAATTAATCCTATATTGTTTGTTGGTTTAATTATACATTTTATCTCTATAATTTGCTTCAATTTGTAATTTCTTCATACTCTATTTGAGATTTTTCTTTAAAATTGATTTTACATGATAAATGGTTATTTATGTATCTAATTTAAGAACAAGATGGCATTATAAGAATATTAAAACACAAAAATGATATGATAAAGTACCATACCATTTGCACAAAACAAAGATTTCTTAGAAGATAACCATTCAAGATGCCAGTCTCTGGACCTTGGTTGAGAGATTAATGCGACAAATTTTGCTAGAAATTTGAACATTGACATGTTCTAAGTCAGGTCTCTAGCTGCAAAAGCACGTAATTAGATGTTGAGTCTTGACTTCATGACCACCAACAACTAGAATTCCTTCTCCTAATTAAAAGATAGATAATTAATTTCTCCCAATATGGCATCATGCACTAGGTGATGCTACTTTCTGATTAGTATTGTCATATAGAAAAGTGATCAATCAAACGTTTTATTCTTTTGGATACATAACTGTAAATTATATGGTTTTCTTTTTAATCATAAATTTGACAATGTTATTTCTTTATAACGAAATTTTCTTCTTGATCAAATCATTGTATTACTTACGTTGCCTGTTGTCATCATTGATGCATCAGTAAGAATATTCCATCTATGGCCAAGACATTACTTTTACTATTATGCAATTTTGTGGAGAAACCGTAAATAAATGTGAGTAGATTGTTAATTTTGATTTTATTAATAATGTGCTCATCTATCTCTCATTGTGGTTGAAGTTGCTTCAAATCTCATAGTCATTTTTTACAAATTTCTATAAATAAAATCCTAGTCTACAAATTAACTTGGCAGATTCTATAGTCATTTGTCCCAAATATCTACAAATAAAACCCTAATCAGAAAAAAAAAGGTCAAAAAATCAAAGGGTAATTTAGTAAAATTGTTGTTATGTGTAAGTTATATGATTTTTATCAGACTAATGAGCTAACTTATTAATCTGACAGGCTAATATTTATCAATCTCATGCTCCTGTTTAATTAGATTATTTTAGACCAATCACTAGATCAAGTCATTGTTCTTATTTTCTATTTCAATCCCAATCTCTAACCAATCATAATTATATCATCAATCCATTAAATTCATCGCATTTTCACACCTCTAAATTAAATTAAGGATATTGCACAGTATGACTAGATGCTATCTTGAAATGTCATATATTGATAGTATAGTAACATGAAATGTGTCATGTTTGTGAAGTTATACTTTAGTTCTTGTCAAGTTGCAGAGACTGTATTATGTCTTTTGCCTGGATGAAATTTTTAAAAAAAATATCATAATTGTGTACAAAATAAAATAAGTTGTATTATTTTGATGTTATATTATTAGTTCACATAAATTGAAGTGAAGTATAGCATAGGCTTTTAAAATTAATGTGCTAGTAATATTAAGCTGAGAAAATAAAATGTATTTTTTGAAAAAAAATTACAAAGATAATATATATATATATATATATATATATATCACTTCAACTTTGAAGTTGATGAATATATAAAATTTAAATTAAATACTTGAGAAGTTATGTATGAAAAAATGGCATGACAAAACAACATATATTATGTTGTAATTTTTACCTAAGAAATTTATGAAATAATCACATAATTTAATAAAATAATTAAATAAGTGAATAATTAATGTTATTTCTAAATTTTGTAGAATATAAGTGTTTGATTTCTAAATTTTCAAAATTGGTTAAGAGAAAACCTCACCATTCAAAATTGAAAGGGGTATTTTGTTTTTTAATATATATTTGTTTTTTTAATATAAATATGTATATATATATATATATATAACGGTCTTGTACGGATACGAGGCTCCGGGTAACGACCCGCCAAATCGAACGCATGATACAAAAGAACTCTCATTCAAATCCCTCTGATAAAAAATTATATATCGTTCGAAATTTTCTTCATATTGTAACGCTTTGATTCGGAAGATGGAAACCCAGGAAGGTCTACTCATCCTATCTTCTGTTTGGTGGGAAGTTGTTGTTGTTGCTGCAGATGTAATTCTTATTCTATAAGATTAGCTCAAACTACATGGCAGAGTTTTCAACTTTTGCTTCGATTTCACTCACCCACTTTCTTTCTCATACACCTGTCACCTGCTTCTTCGCTTCACTTGGAATTCATAGTAGAAAGAGACGTTTTTTTGGTCTAAATTTCATATGTTCTCGCTTGTCGCCACCAAACTTGAATAACCTTGTGCTTGCATCTAATGGATAGGTGGGTAGGTTTCAGAAGTGTTAACAGACAGATAGAGCTCGGAAATAGGGGTATTTGCGGGCTTGAGTTCATTCTTCTTGTTTTGGCTGTCATTTTATTTCTTTGATCCAATAATTGGCTGTATATATCTAGAATGAATTGAGGCATGCTGAAAATTCTACCTACATGAAGCTGCATTGATAGATTATGGTATTAAGAGGAAACAAGGGTTTCTGAGAAAGTCCTCGTGCGTACCAAGTTTTGGAATGCTGATATAGGCTTAGAAATGAAAGATTACAAGACCAAAAGTTCTGACAGTATGAAGAGTGGCGGTGATCATTACTCGTGGAGGAGGTTAGCAGGGGGTGATTGCCGTTGGAATTCCAAAACCTTATTTCTTCATGGGCTGAGAAGCGATTGTTCGAATTATAGTTCTTGTAGAGGACTCTGTGGGGAAAAAGCATTTGTGGCTCCAAAAGCACGTTAGGACTATTGCTATCATGTTTGGATTAATGGGTTGCCTTTTCCTGCTTGATTCAGTTGTGGTCTCCTTTTTTGATTTTGCAAATCTTCAACACAATACAGCCTATAATAGCTCAATTAGGACTCAGATAAAACACCTCGTGTTTGTTATGGTCATTCTTCTTGAATAAATATATACATAACATTCTTGGATTAGCAGTCTCTGTTAGTACATTAGTTTGTTGTCAATCTTTAGTATATGAATTCCTAGGTTATGGTCAATATATTTTTCTCATAGAATACAATTTGCTCCACTAAAATTTTACAAATCCATGTAATATTTCCAATTGAGACTGAATAATTGGTATAATAAATGTATTTATTTCTATGCGAAGGATGGAAGTATCAGCATTAACAAACCAATACAGATGTATGATCGGCTTGTTAACCTGGCGTCCAGTGCGCTTGCAGAGGTTTGTGTAACACCTTTTAGATTAATGCCTTTTTTTTTTTTTTGGATCAGCTGTCGAATAAAGTTACTGTTTTCTGGTTCATATCCTCCTCGTCTGATTACCGAAACCTTTTTGTGCCACAGAGAGAACTCAAGCAAGAGTCATCAAATTTGTGGGTTGAACCATATCCGCAGTCATCTTCATGGGAACCTTGTGCAAAGAGAAAGGTTATGACCAATCAAGGTATACGAACCTTCTTTGCTCTTTTTCTTTATGTTTAAAAGCATTTTATTTAGAAGATGTAATTATCCCTATACAGGTAATCACAATACTTTATGTTTGAATTGTAAGTTTATAATGCATTATCAGTAGTCCTTTACCCCATTATTTATATTAATACGTGATTAGTTTGTATTTGAGACAGGGAAATCTGCGAAAAGTAATGGCGACATCTTAGTCAGTGCAAATGGTGGCCTTAATCAACAACGAGTTGCTGTAAGTATAGAGTTCTACTGAACATTATTTTCCATATTCTGATATCAACTTTGAACATTA
>JANHAO010022332.1:0-12262 GCA_026873985.1 Saraca asoca
TGTGATTTTCATGGAGTTTTTTTTTTTTTTTTATATATACTTTTAATTTTATATGAACACGTGGTTTCCTTAATATTAACATTTTAATTTTATTTCTCCTCCTGGTAAATCATTGCAAGGGTTATACTGGAATTAAAATCTCCGGCTTTGTTAATGTCAATGATGTTAGATAGCAAAAGTCAAAACTACGATTTTGCCCTCGAAGTCTTCGAAAGTCTTGTGTGCTCTGCTGGTTCTGTTCTTCGATTACTAAGATCCTACTGATCTCTGGATGGTACCAAGGATGTATCAAAGGAAAACTCAGAAGATAATTATGCCATGTGAAATAATACGTTAAATCTGCAGCACAAAGTTACTAAAATGCGGATCTCTTTTTCTTACAATAAAATCATGCCAATATCATTATTTTTAGGGTAAACGTGATCTACTATGGCACATTTGAAGGGCATGATAGTATGATATAAGATAAGCAAACATAATAGATAGTATATGATAGAATAATAAAAGGATCAGATATAATACTATCCAGTATTCTTACAGTTAGTATAAGTAATTTGATAATATAAACTTATACTATTATTTATTTGTTATAACATGACAACATTACAAATTTTGTTTGGACAAAATTATGCTTATTTTTAAAAACAGTTTATATTACAATTATTTTATATTATTTGACAATTATAAAATTTTCAACATTTTTTAATGAAAACAAATAACAAGTTAAATTAGTGTTGTGCATATATTTCTTAATATTTTTCTCTTCAATCAATCACTATGATGAAGTCACAAAAAAAAACAAAAAGAAAAAAACAAGACGAGGATAGGAAGTCTAGCCAAAAGCAATTAATTCAATTACATCGTTTAAAAAAATGAGAATAGTAAACATAGGTTAATGATAAAATGAGAATGATAAATATAGATTAAGGGTAAAATAAGAATAATAAATTTTACTTAGAGTGGGAATGATAAATTTACTTGAATGAACTATGATAGATGTGTACTTCAGTTGACATCATGATTGCCACAGATTAAGTAATATAAATATATGTTAAGGGTAAAGTGGGAGTGTTAAATTTTATTCTAATCATATCCTATTGTAACCAGTTCAAAGGAAAAGAATTAATGTATTCAATGTTGATTGAATAACATTATATCATCTTATACTATTTTATGTAAGACCTAAACACCTATTAACATATGATAGTATTATCATACTCCCTTTGAAACTTTTCCACTTACAAGGAGGGACTACATACGTGTCAATCTAAAAATCATTTACTTTCTTGCCCAAAACAAAAACACCCACACATTTGTGGAAAAAAAAAAAAAAGACCACTCAGTTTTATACTTGGTGAATGTCTTTCTAGATAAAAAAAAAAAATTCAGGAGTAAATTAACAATTTAGTCCCCAAAAGACTTCTTGTATGTCAATTGAGTACCTCAAAGATTTTAGATATCAATTTAGTCCCAAATGTCTCAAAAGTATGTCATATTGGTCTTAACATTAGTCTTTAAGGGTGAAACTAACAAGGATTCACATGTAGAGCTGACGTGACTTCGTAATGCTGATGTGGTTTTCTTTTTGTTTATGCAGCTTCTTAAGTGTAATTGTGGAACAAAATTGCAATAAGGAGATACTCATAATTTGATATAAAAATTGATTAAAATCCCTAACCACAGTCTCTTTTCATTGGGGGAAGTTGGAGGTTACCACTAGAGATGAAGATAGATTGCGAAGCTTGCTACAAGAAGTCTAAAATGCTACCTTAATCTAGTAGAGCCATAATCTAGCAACAGAAGGCTACCCAAAATAGCTCTACCATGTCTAGCGGTAGTTAAAGGAGGGAAATCTGGCATATTATTTGCTTTTGTGGTAGGAAAGCAATATTTCTAAAGTCAAAAATCACAAAAAACTATGGTAGGATGTTTTACAGTTATCCATACTAGCAAAACAAGGAAATGAGCTATGGGTTTTTTTTAATGGGAGT
Source organism: Saraca asoca (assembly GCA_026873985.1). Classification (NCBI taxonomy): domain Eukaryota; kingdom Viridiplantae; phylum Streptophyta; class Magnoliopsida; order Fabales; family Fabaceae; genus Saraca; species Saraca asoca. The sequence continues at coordinate 1,992 of JANHAO010022332.1, forward strand.
AAGAAGACCATGGATATGTAGAGGCCACTATAGTAGTAGAGAAAAAACAGTGAGAGCAATGATAAAGAAGCAAGGCATTGGTCAAACGGAAGGTGAAAAATAAGAACTTGGAGGAAGAAGTGAAAAAGTTAAACTTAGTGTGTTGTATTTTGTTGGTTTTATTAAATGGTGTGTTGATTGGTAGGGAATATTAGGGATAATGAAATTATTGATGTATTATCTACTTTCTAGGAAAGAACAATTATTGTGGGAAAAAAATTAGTGTTATGGTAATATAAGCTTATGGTAATGTGAATTAATTGAATTAAGTGACAGAAATAAGAAGATAATTAGAAATGCCAATTTGAAACAACTTGGCACAGAAGAAAAATAACATAATTATAGAACAAAATAATAACATAATCATTCATTCAATTAGCTTTATTCAACTATTACAAACTCAAAATATAAGGTTTTCAAAGTAACTAGCTTGTCCTCATTCAACATAAATTAAAGTTAAACCTATGACACATGACACACTGTTAACAACCAAGCCAACAAAAATAGCTTATATGTACTAATGTAGCTACACAATAAAAAGGGCAACGCAAATAACAGTCCTATATGAGCTAGGGCTGACTGCCTTGGGTTGAGTTGCTTGTTATAGACTCTTGGGTTGATGCCACAGCCTTCTTAAGCCTATGCTTAGTTGCCATGTTGGCTACTTGCAAGGTCTCTTAAGTCACACAAGCCTAACCCCTCTAATTCTATGATGTTGGCTTCATTCATTTTGGTAAGTGAGATAGTATTGCTAGTGTTTGAGGTTTAAAGGTTGTTGGTGGAGGCCTCACAAGGTTTCTTCATAATGGCATTGGACCCTGTGTTGATATAGTAAGAGTCACTCCCATCCCACTTTTCCACTGTTATTCCTATAACCAATTAGTGAATTAATATATATGTAATTTGTGTAAACAACAACCAATAAGAAGTTAATTAAGTTATATCTTTGCATTAGATGAGGTTTGGGCCTTTGATTGAGATTGCAATGGCCTTGACATTTGCTGGGATAAAGGGGCTTGTTGGGTTGAAGGCCCTTTCTTATTTTGCATCTTTTTTTGCCTCTTTATTGATGATTCACCTTTGCATGTCCTTATATTGTGCCCATATTTTTTGCATTGGACCTTACCATAAGCCCTTTTCAATTTGTATGGGTTACTAAGCTCATGTTATCCTTTTTTCTCCTAGTCTTTGGCCTTCCAGAAGGCCTCTTGATGATAGGTGGGCCTAGAGGTTCCTTCCTAGTGTTAGGCCAATACTTTTCACGAGCCACTGATTGGATGTATGGGTTATAGGCCTTGTGAAAGGTTTCCATTGACAAAAGTGGATGCACTTCTCTGGCTCTAAAGAACTCCATCCCATTACAGTCACAACATGCATGCAAGGTACCCTAGTTAAGTCCCATACCCTACAAGTATATATGTAGTGCTATAAGTCAATGACAGCCTTATGAAGCTTGCACGTCACTTCAAATTTGGCATCATTGGGGTCACCTACCTATTGAGGAGTCTAGTATTTGTGGCTAGTTTGGGTTCTTCTGACTTAGTTTGTGTAGCTAGAGTTATGGCCCTTTGTATTTACTCATCTTGTCATTACTTCTCTTCTTCATTATGCATTGTCTAATTTCCTCTAGCATGATAATGATAGGCTTGCTCCTGGACTTCACAATCTACCCATTGATTTGCTCACACATGTTGCTTAATAGTGAATAGTTCCTAACTAGTAGGTTGAATACAGCTCTAGTTTATGGCTTTGGCTTGATCTTTTTCAGCCATACCTTGATTCATTTTCTCAATTTTATTTATGTTTTGATTGAACTCAGCCATTGTAGTGGACTTTGAACTTTTCTAGATATGAGCTCTAATTTCTAGTGTCTTGTAAGTTTTGTAAAAATTGGCCCAACTATGCTTGACACAAAATTTGTGTGGAATTCCAGGACATACCTCATTCATGGCAGGCAAAAGACCCTATAACAAAAAGCCATAACAACATAACAAACAAATTATGTAAAATTATATAACATAAGAAACATAAATGTGTACTACATTTTGCTAATCTAATATGAATGTGTACCTGTGGATTTTGGGATCTCCAATGTCATCTAATAATCTTGTTAAAAACCAAGTTCATGTGTCCTTAATTTCCAAGTCCACAGTTGCATAGGCTATGACATAGAAGCCATTATCCCCATCCTGACTTACAGTAGATAATGATTGCTAATACCCTTTTAAATGACACCCATCTAAACCTATTAACGGTCTACACCTTTCAATAAAAATCTTTTTGAAAGCATCAAGACAGATATATAATCTGTCAAAGATTAGGGATGGTTACAGAGTTAACCTATATGCTACAAGTTCTATAGAAGAATTGGGAATACTTCTAAGCAATTTTGCAAAGTTGTCCCACAATTTGGCATATTGCTCTTTCTCTGAGCCTTCCACCATAACCCTTGCTTTCTTCATGGCTCTATACACTAAAGCATCATTAACTTGGACAATGTACTCTTGCAACATATGCTTATAAGCTTGCACCCCATTCGGTGTAGGTTAAACCCTAATTTTTTGCACCAACTTCTTAGTAACCCATTTTCTATTTGCTATCTTGTTCTTAAATTTTTTAGCACATGTATGTGTGGCGTTATATCCTTTCAATTGAAAGCTTTTAGTCACATTACTCAGGAACAATATGCAAACCATGGATAACCTTCTGCTTTACAAATTGCCTTAACCCTTTTACTATCATTCTTTTGCCATCTTACATAACATATGCTCATAAGCTTGCACCCTATTTAGTGTAGGTTGAACCCTAATTTTTTGCACTAATTTTTTAGCAAACCCATTTTCTGTTTGCATCTTGTTTTTAAATTTTCTGGCACATGTGTGTGTGGGGTTATATCCTTTCTATTGAAAGCTTTTGGTCACATTACTCTAGGAACAATATGCAAACTATGGACAACCTTCTGCTTTACAAATTAACCCTTATACTATTATTCTTTTGCCATCTTACATCTTTTCCTAAGTCAATGTAGTCCTTCCATGCTACTTTAAATACTTGAAGATTCTGAAACTCCATACCAATTTCAAAGTGAAATTCAATAAATCTTTCTTTTTCATTAAAGTGAGGGAACCTTTTACCCCTTTATCTACCACCTTCATCAGAATCCTTATCCATGCTAATCAAACCTTCAGTCCCATAACCATTATCTTCAAACTCATGCTCAAGTTTAGCCTTCTTCAATGGATTCTTCTCTTTAATTTTTTCTTTATTAACACTATCTTCATTAATTTGTTTTTCCTCCAATATGTTTCACTCAATGGCAATTTTTTCTTCTTCCCCTTATTAGTCTTGTTGGTTTTGGAAGCAATTGTAGCACCAGCAAGGAGTTTTGCTACATTCTTAGTGAGAAGATCCTTATCTTTATCTTCTTCACTTTCACTAACAACAGGAGATACCTTGTAATTCTTATCCTCAATAGTGCCATCATCATCACTGTTGTCTTCCTTTATGCCCTCCTCCTTAGTGTCCCCTTCCTCATCAGCATAATCTTTAAACTCATGCTTAAGTTGTTCCCTTGATATAGTATTTGCTCCAACATAAGGTATAAGCTCCTGATGTTGTTGAGGTTAAATTTCAACAATATCAAGTTCCTCATCTATCAAATGCTCTTGGTTTATGGGATGCTCAAGAACTAACTCTATCTTTTTACTATTTGTTGCTGCCTTATATAGTTCATGCACACTAAGGTCCTTCTTTAGAGGTTTAAGTCCATATTCCAAGTTAAAACTAGGTACTAACTAGTGCACCTTGCTATAAAAATGATAATCATGTTCTTTAAGTAGCTGGTCAATGATAGGTATTAAGACTTTATCTATGTCTAAATCATCCTACATATCAAGCTCACCATCTAGATACCTAACACTTGGATCACTCATAAAAAAGCCCCCATGATGGAACATCAAAGTATGTCTCTCATCATCCATCTTGTTAGTATATAACTTTATCATGCAGTCAATATATAACATTATATAGCATTATCATGTAGTCAATATAGTAGTCAATATATATAACACTACAACAATATATAGCATTAATGGAGGAGCTAACAATCACACCATGATTACTAACAATCACATTACAACAATATATAACACTATTATGTAGTTAATATGTAGTACTCAATTGTCTCATTTTCTTGGACCAGAAAACATATACCAGAATCCTTACCTAATATAGTAGTCAATTATCTCACTTTACAAAATAAAAAAAATAAAATATATAGCATTAGCAAAGAATATAGTTAACACTGCAACACTAACATACAATATATACCAGTAGCATGCATATATACAAAATAACAAAATATTAATCCCTTAAATCAAGGTCAATTGCATAGTAATGGAGGAGCTACCAAAACAAAGCAACATATAGTCCTACCTCTGTAAAAAATGCAAATCGCAAAACATTTTTCAAGGAAAAAGCTAAAAGTGTAGTGATAGAATAAGCTTAAAGCATAGTAAAGGAGTGAATGAATCAAAGCACATGGGAGAATCACTTACAACAATTTGGTCCACCACTTTACACAGCAAGCCTTTCTTAATTGCCACCTCCTTTGGTTGTCCTGTCCTTTCTCTCAATTTTAGACAATACTTTTAGCAATCAAAGCCATAACTCAAGAATCTAGTGTCCACTTTTTGCTCCATATGCCATTGTTTCATGAGGAAACATTACTCACAACAACTGTTGTCCACATAGGAATTTAATGGTGCCACATAGGACTAACTGTTAGTGTGTTAATGAAGATTGATGGTAAGACCAATGTGACATACCTCGGAGACATTCAAGATTAAATTGATACCTAAAATATTTGAGGTACTTAATTGATATACCACAAATATTTTTGGGACTAAATTGTTAATTTATTGAAAATTCAAATAGACAAGGGATATAGAAAGAAGCACATCACTTCAAGTTAAAGCAATTCAGAATGTATTTAATGCATTGTTCCTTTAGTGTTTAGTGCTATGGTTTGTGCATGAATGCACAATATTGCCATTTATCAGTGGTTATAATAGGCTATTAAAACTCTATATTGAAGAATGATACATATATAACTAACAATCTTGCATAATTTCCCCTTTCTGCTACCCGTTATATGTGTTCAAATGAATATTTCAATAAAGTTGTTTAGTGAAAATTAAAACTATTGCTTTCCTTATATTAGCTGATATCTATGATTTTAGTTGAGTATTACTACTTATATTCTCCTGTATTTACTTCTTTCCTCACTCTTTTTTTTTATATAAGGAAAGAAAATTTTATTTGTAAAAAGAAAAGATTGAATCATCAAATTTTTCTTGATATGGGAAAGGAATGAATAGTGCAAATAATATTACTCATTTTAGTTCATGCAATGTATATCATAATGTATTTTTTTATGCTGATTGCTATGATTTTTCAATAATACATGTTATATTAATTTATAATTTTTAAGTAATATTTGTTTGTCTATTTATTTTAAAATAATATATATTAATTTTATAATTGACAAAAAATTATATCTTGTACAACACATAGGTGTATAACTAGTCATCTCCTAAAACTTTTCCACATGAAGATGGAACCTACTAACATGTTAAATCCTAACGTGTTTGATTTTTGACCTAAACAAAAGAAAAAAAAACCAAGCAATGCCTTATGGAGCAACCAAAAAAATTGGGAATGAACTAGTCAAAGCAGTTCAGAGAGTATTTAATTTAATGTCTCCTTGGTGTCAATAGGTTATATGGTGTTGGCAAGTCATATTTTACAATCTTATTAGTAGTTTGAGTAGGCTATTAGATTTGAAATAGGTATCCGCCATTACCCATGAAGCTTGCAATTCCCATTGGTCTTACTGATCCTATAGAATGAAGCTTTATTTCTGTATTGTATATAAGAATGTTTTGTATTGATGGTTAAGATCTGCTACTACTCTAGATGTTATCTAATTTTATTATGGATTAATGATATTAGGAAACTTCTTTTTTCTTTTGAATTTGATTAATAGGTTCAACATCCTGGAGTTTAGGATGTGGTGATGACAAACATCTATAACTTGCAAGCTTTTTCATTGTATAAAGATTGAACTTGATTGCTAACTCTTTCTCAGTTTATATGATTTAGGTAAGTTGAGATGATCATTTGGCCTCTAATTCTTGATTCATTGCTTTTATTATTCATTATCTCTTATTTCCTCTTTCAAAAATATGATATAAACTTTCAGAGAAGATGTAGCTACATAGAATATACTTTAAGGGTGCAGCTATTAAGTTAGAATATTTTCATTGACTCACTTTATTTATCGTACTTACTTTGAGTCTTAGCTATTATTCTTTTTTATGCTATTGTTTATATTGAATACTTCTATGTTTTTATCTTTCATTTATTGTCTTTTGATGGTAGAGGTTTTGCAAGATGAAGAAGGATATGAAGCAAGAAAAGGTATAATTTGTAGATTTTTAAATCATATGATTTGAGAAGTTAGCCCTATACAACATAACATCAACTTTTTTAAAGGCAAATGGTATATCAAGATCTGGTTTAAGAAATCTTTCTATGGACCCAAGTTTCAAAAGGTCACCGCCATAGTTTTTAAGTTTTATCTCTTCCTTCTTCATTAGAGCCATTTTTACTAGTGTTTCCAAAAGCTCATGACCTACGCCTTTAGGATTCCCTGTTTGACCCAAAATTAAGAACACACATGATGTTTGCAAAGTGAAAATGCGAGATGTAGATTTACTTAATTATTGAAATATGAAACTAAAAAACAACAAGGCCTTTTCATTAATGAGCTTCAAGGCTTAGGAATTTAATTATTCACCCCATTAACTTATTAAGTTAGATGAATGCCTGACATTTATGCCTGAATTCCAGAGCTCTTATTTTTAGAGGAAGTTTAACAGTAACAATCGCTAAGACAACAAATAATTAATAAGAATTATTACAAAATTTGATGGTTGATTCTGATGGCAATGCCTATATGTAAAAATGATAGATCTTTATGAAAGTAGGAGGATGAGGAAGACTTAAAGAGGAAATAAGTTTAATGATGATTTTTAGTACTTCACTTGGTGGTGGAGAAAGATCTAGCATGATCAACAATGGTAGATGTTTAGTCATTGTTCTGTATTTGTTAAGAAAATTTAATTATCAGACCATAATATTTTATTATTAGTAGGATTTGATCTATTATCAAATTTAAATCAAATTTGTTGTTTAGACTCTCATTTTTTAGCCTCATCAATAACATACTAATACACATAACATGGTGTTGTTTCTAACATTATGCTTTCCTATGAAATTCATTATGTATATACTGCTGGCATAATTTTCTTTGTGGAAAATATATTCCATTATCAATTCTAACTCTAAAATTTGTAGTACCATATATTTGTAACTTCAATATTGTTTGCTTGTTTTAGAAGTATCATTTTGTAGATCATGAACTAGTAAAAATAACTATGAAATACTGGCAATATAGGTTGTGTGATATGCACATTATGTGAGAAATTGGAAGAATTAAAAGACCAATTAATCTTATCTTTTGCATTATGTTACAAAGCGTCAATTCAGATTTGTACATAATAATAATAATAATAATAATAATAATAATAATAATAATAATAATAATAATAATAATAATTGCATTTGGCTAAAATTTAGAATCCATTTACAGCAAAAGGTCATTAAGCATATTCATTTCTCACAAACCCTAGTAGAGAAAATGAGAGAAACTAAACTATGTCCTTAATGGGATGGCTACAGTTCTATCTAGGATGTAAGTAGGAACCTATTTTGCTATAACCCTATTAGGCCAACCAACCCATCATCATTGGTATAGTAACAAGGTTTACATTATTAAAGTCCACTAATGACCAAGGTGTCATTATAGGCCCAATAGTTTTATCACTTAATTAATTGATTGAATTTATTATGACATTAATTTAATCTAATAACATATCCATATAGGAAATTTTTAATAATCTCCCACTTAGACAACATAGTTTAACAAACAAAATTAGGTTACAATATCTAGCGACAAAATGAATATCAACAATAACAACCATGACACCATTATAACTATAGATCAATCATAAATATTTAATAATGCATATCATCATATTCAATAGGGATGCTATGTGGTACATGTCTAAATACTTATGTTCTAACAACCGAAACATGATATGGAATGTGTAAGAAACCAAATGTACATATCAAAATGTGATCATATGTACATCTTTACAAAATGGTTTATGCATCCTCCTAAGATGCCAAAATGAGAATAAATCTTAAAAGAATGTCTAAATGTTTGCATCAATATGCCATAGAACAAATGTGCACAATCAGTAACATCATATATGCATATATATGATACATATGACTATATCATTAACATTTTACTAATTTCAAGATAATAATAATAATATTAGTTTATTGTTCCAATGCGAAATATAAAACTCCCATTGACCTTGAACATTGAAAAACTTAGCCAAAGCTCATTCTAGTCACTTATTCGGAAACAATTTTTACTCCTAAGTCTTTGGTTTGTGGATTCGCAAGCATAAGATTGGTGACAACATGTATAATACTTGCGTATCTTATCTCTCTAACAAATTGATACTTAATATTAAAATACTTATACCAGTAGTACTTTCATTATTATTTTGAGAGAAGTTCATTATAGCAACACTATTGCAACATATGGTTAAGGTCCTAGATATGCTCTCTACAACTTTGAATCAATATCATATTCCTTAATCAAATGCCTTACAAATGGCTTCACAACATGTGACACATGTTACCTCTATAGTAGAGGTTGCTATAATTGACTACTTGATAGTTTCCATAGTATAACTCCTCCTATCATCATAAAGATATATCTAGATATTAATATCCTGTCATCTAGATAATTTACAAAATTAGAGTTAAAGTAACATACAACAATCAGATCATTGGATCTGTAATAGGTTAACACAAAGATTTTTTGTACTTTATAGGTACTTCATAACTTTCTTTGTAGTAGTCCAATATTTTTGACCAAGATTATTTAAGTATCTCATAAGTACACTAAATCAATAGTGATATCAAGATGTGTATATACTTGAGCATACAACATGTACAAATAACAAAAAGCATATAAGACTTACTTTAATCTTTACATTATTTTGAGGACATAGAGCTTTAGAAAAAATCTTACCTTTTTGAAGGATGTAATACTTGGAGAGTAAATGAAACACATTGAACCTTTTGAGTATCTTTTCAACATATAATCTTTGAGATAAGATAAGAAGACCTTGATATCTATCATGATGGATCCATATGCCCTGTACAAAAGATGCATGATTAAGTGTTAGTCTAAAATAGGTGCCCTAGAGTCAATTTGATTGGGCTCTATTGCATCTATGACTATATATTTTGTGAATTTGGATATTAAAGGTTAAGTATTCATCTTATATTGCATATAATGTTCATAGTTATGATCAGTGCATAATTAACATGAAGCCCATGGTGAGAAGTCCATTTAATTAATCCTATAAAAGGGTTATGGGATTGTGAGGTTAATTATTAATGGTTAACTTCTGTACCAAAATGACACTAGTCGAGATCTGATAACTGGGCATTATCAAGATCTATTGAGACTAGACAATGTGGTATTTCTCATTTGATGAACAGCTGATCCCACAGGCTGAGATGTAAGTGAGTTGCATCTGAATACACACGTGGACATGACTCAGTTAGTTTGAGAAAATGTAATTGAACAATCGTGATCTTGTCTGACCCATTTGGAGATACTATATAGAGCTACATCATTAGTTAATCTCCATGTAGTGATCGCATGACTAATCCTTTGACTTGAGATTGTGGGATATCTTTTGCATGGAAGGTTATACTTTGACTAAGTCAAATGTGACTTTAGCCATGAGAAAACTATAAAGGCTTGTGTTGGGTATTTCTGGAAATGCAGTTAGGTATTGGCTAATCAAGATAGGATTCATTACTACTCATTTGGGTGATATCTGACGGCCACTCAACGGATTGGTTTGACTAGTGAAACCCTTGATCAAGGTTGAATCGAGACTCAAATGAGATTTGAGTGCTTGTGAGACTCAAATTGGATTTGAGTGCTCAGATTCATTTAAGTCAAATAATTCACGATGTTGAGAAAACATGATTAGTTATAAAGGTTGACTGTC
>JANHAO010022333.1:0-12236 GCA_026873985.1 Saraca asoca
TTTCCTTTTAGCTTACCTTGCAATGAATATACCATTGTTAAACCCCTTGAGAGCCCATTTAACCTTTCTTCTTAACCAAGTGTGGAGGGATGTGCTAAAAGAGAAGTGAAAAGGCAAAGTGTGACTCATGGGAATGTGAAGTGAAAAGGCAAAGTGTGACTCATGGGGATGTGCTAAAAGAGAAGTAAAAAGGCAAAGTGTGACTCATGATATTACCCAAAATAATAATAATAATAATAATAAAATAATATTTTATGCCTCTCTTTGATTTTGAATTGCCATATCCATAACATTCCTTCCCTTTCCTCTTTTCCTTTGGCCACATTACAATCTTATGAAGTCCTTATGATTTGTGCTATGCATGTGATTTGAGTAATGGAGATTAGATGATAAGTAAGCTTATGATAGTGCATTTTCATAGAATGAATTTGAGAGAAACACTTTCCCATTCTAAGCACAATGAGAGTTTTGAATTGTAAAGAATGAGCTTTAGGATACTATGTGTCCTGAATTTTGCTTACATCCTTGTTTATGATAAAATTCTCATCATTGCTGAAAAAAAATCTCAGGGTCTTGAATCTTATTGTTGTTTTGACTCTTGTATTTTGTTTTGTGTTTTGCCCGGAGTGCAAAAGTTAAGTGTGGGGAATTTGATAGCTAAATATTTTACTTATTTAATTATCCTCTCACTAAGCTTTTTAAGGTCCAAACTGACTTTTTTTAGCTGTTTTATTACATATTCATGATGTTGTGTCAATTGAGATCATTATAGAAAATACTGTTTTATTTCGCCTTTTTAGTAGTTTCTATATTTTAGCTATAACTTGAGTTACGATTATCCAATTAATGTGATTCTTGTCATGTAGGAAGGATAAGACATAGCTCTACAACTTTCAGACATAAATATATCATATTGGGTGTGCAAACTGAGCTGCAAAATAGGGGCAGAATACTGACTAGATGGGCCTCTACATAATTTAATTTTTAGGCCCCAAATGATATAAAACTGGGGCCCAATGACTAGTCCTTGCACCAGTTCCACACTCAATCAGATTTAAGTTAATGAGTTAGTAAAAATACCAGAGAAGAAGTATGCAAATGCACATTCACGCAAAAGGAGTAGTAGCAAAAAATGGTAGCAAGCAAAAGAGACTACACCAACCCTTCATCATTGCTCCTACTCCACCAACCAATAGCTAGCTCCTTTTTTCCTGTTCAACACTTTTCAAAAAAGAGGGGAAGAGAGTTTTGAAGAGAGTAGAGTGGCAGGTTATTCTTTTTTTCTCTGCAATTTCATGTCTTCCATTCATGGAAGGCTAAACACTTTGTAATCTGTCCAAGGGATTGACAAATTGATGATTAATGTTGAGATCTTGCTCTTTCACTTTGCAATCCAATTGTTGGTCATTTTTTCTCCTTTCCTCTCTATTTTACTGAGAAATCTAAATTGAATGGCTTCATTTGATTTAGATGTTAATATAATTATTGCTTAATGATCACTTATAGAAAGAGGATGACAAAAACTAAGCAATGCATTGAGCTTTTGATGGGTTGTTTACTTGGCTGAATCTTGATTTCTTAGGATGGTTTTAGCTTAATTGGGTGCTTAGTTTATTTAACCTTAATCAACTGAATGCTAGGTGCTTATCTAGTAGAGGATTCATTAATCATTTCAAGGCTTCTTGTTATGATTTAAGGCCAAAAATAGGACTAACAATTGAATGAATATTTAGTGATCAAGGATAGATTATTCTCAAGTTTAGTTGATTCCCTAGGGCTCGTTATTTGGTTGTTCTTGTTTACAGTTCTACCTTGTTTTTTTTTTTGTTAGAATAGTTGTTGCCAATCCCCCTCCAATTTTATCTCTTTATCTAATTGTTATTATTGGAATGATTTAAAGGCTCGACCTGGTGTTACCTTATGCTACAAGTAATAGGATAAGTCAGTTATAAATCTTCTAATTTTGATTGGTTTTGGCAATCCTCAAATGCCCAGGCTTCTGATACTGTAGCTATTGGTACCTTAATAGTTGATTCTATTTTAACTTATGTATTGTTTGATTCAAGTGCAACCTAATCATTTATATATAGTTATTTAGCTATGCAACTTGTTAGACCCCAAATCCCTTTAGAATCATAGTTGTTGATATCTACTTCTCTGGATTAGACATTGATAGCTTGTGATATGATTTCCTCTTATGAGATTAATGTGTGTGGAACTATTTTGTCTGCCAACTTGATCATGCTAGATATAGTTGGCTTTGATGTTATCTTAGGCATGGATTGGTTATCATTATATTATGCATGTGTTGATTGTAGTAACAAACAAATCAGCTTTCATGTACCAGATAAAGAGGTTCTTGTACTTTAAGGAGATAGGGGTGATATTCCTATGAATCTAATTTTTGCCTTGCATGCTAGTAAGATGATTAAAAAGGGATGTGAAGCTTACTTGGCACTCATATGAGACATAGAACCAATGGAACAAAAGGCAGAAAATGTGCCAGTGGTTCGGGAGTTCTTAGATGTTTTTCCAAAAGAACTACCTAGAATGCCACTAGAGTGAGAAATTGAATTTTGTATTGATGTGGTTCTTGGAATTGATCCTATCTCCATTCCACCGTATTGCATGGCACTAGCTAAGTTAAAAGAGTTGAAGGTGCAATTGCAAGATTCAGTAGATAAGGGTTTTATCTGTCCCAATACATCCTTTTAGGGAGCCCCTGCGCTATTTGTAAAGAAGAAGGATGGAACCTTGAGATTATGCATTGACTATAGGTAGTTAAACAAAGTCACAATGAAGAACAAGTATCCACTACCTAGAGTTGATGATTTGCTTGATCAACTCTAGGGTGCTCAATATTTCTCTAAGATTAATTTATGATTAGTTTGCCATCAGTTGTGAATATGAAAAAAAAATGATATTCCTAAGATAGCTTTTTGAACCCAGGATGGTGACTATAAGTTCTTGGTGATGTATTTTGTATTGACAAATGCTCTTACAGCTTTTATAGATTTGATAAACTAGATCTTTAAACCCTTCTTAGACAAATTGTGATTGTATTCATTGATGACATCCTAGTGTATTCCCCTGATGACTAGACTCATGAACAACATCTCATAATTGTGTTGCAGAATCTTAGAGAACATCAACTTTAAGCTAAATTTTCAAAATATGAGTTCTAGTTAACCAACGAAGCTTTTCTGGGACGTGTGGTTTCAAAGGAAGGTATCAATGTAGATCATAGGAAGATAGAAGTGGTTCAAAACTAGCCTAGACCTACTTCAATGACAAAGATTCGTAGTTTCTTCAGTTTGGTTAGGTATTATCATCACTTTGTGAAAGACTTATCCCACATTTCAGCTCCATTGACCAAGTTGACTAAAAAACATGTTAAATTTATATGGCCTGATTCATTAAAAAGTGCTTGACTATGGCAGTAGTACTGGCCTTACCCACTAGTGGTGGTAATTATACCTTATATTATGATGCCTCCAACATCGGTCTTGGGTGTGTTTTGATATAGCAAGGTAGAGTCATAGTATATGCATCAAGGAAACTCCAGAAGCATGAATAGAACTATCCCACACATAATATGGAGATGGCTACAGTGGTATTTGCTTTGAAGATTTGATATATTATCTGTATGGTAAGACATGTGAAATTTACACTGACTATAAAAGCTTAAAGGATATCTTTAAGTAGAAAGATCTGAACATGAGACAATGCCATTGGATGAAATTGGTGAAAGATTATGACTACTCTATTTTGTATCATCTAGGCAAGGCCAATGTGTTAGGCGATGCTTTGAGTAGGAAGTCTATAGGAAACCTAGCTCACATTGAGGTTCCTAGGAGACCAATCATCTAGGAGATGCATAAAGTAGAAGCTAGGGGAGTTCAATTGCAAATAGTAGAACTTGGAATATTCATGGCTCATGTGTGGGTGCAATTTCCCTTGGTTGATCAAATTATGACTGCTCAGGCTCAAGATGTCAACATAAACTGGTTACTAGATAAAATGGAGGAAGATTAAAAAAAATTTTAACTTGGCAAGAGATGAAAGAGGAGTTTTGACTTATTAGGGATGCATATAGGTGCCAAAAATTTCTAATATGTGACAACGACTTATGCACACAGCTCACTCATCTTCTTATACTATGCATCCTAGTAGCAACAAGATGTATTAGGATCTTAAAATAGGTTTTTGGTGTGAAGAAATGAAATGGGACATAGTGGACTTTATTTCTCGATATCTCACGTGCCAGCAAGTAAAAGGTAAACACTAAAGACCCGCAGGCCTACATCAGAGTATAGAGATTCCTGAATGGAAATAGGAGAGAGTGATTATGGATTTCCTTACTGGGCTACCAAGAACTCCAAAAGGCTATGATTCCATCTGGGTGATTGTTGACCATTTGACCAAGAGTGCCCATTTTCTTCTGATGAAAACAACTTATTCAACCTTTCAATATGCCCAGTTATTACTGGATCAAATTGTATCTTTACATGGGGTTCCATTGTCAGTTATATCTGATCGAGGTACTCAATTCACCACTTTATTCTGGAGATCTTTTCAAGAGACTTTAGGGTTACAACTACATTAAGTACAACTTTTCACCCCCTAAATTGATGGTTAATTTGAAAGGACCATTTAAGTTTTAGACAACATGCTTTGGGCTTGTAGGCTTGAATTTGAAAGTAGTTAGGAGTGATACTTGCCTCTGGTCAAATTTGCTTATAATAATAGCTACCATTCTGCTATCCAGCTGGCCCTTTTCAAAGCACTGTATGGAAGGATATGCATATCTCCAATCAAATGGAAAACAAGAGAGGTGAAGCTCTTGGGCCTAAACTTGGTGCAAGATACAAATGAAAAAGTCAAAATCTTTTGAGAAAAGCTAATAATAGCTCAAGGTCATAAAAAGTCCTATGCTAATAAGAGAATACAGGACTTAGAATTCCAAGTGGGTGATCAAGTGTCCTTGAAGATATCACCCATAAAGGGAATAATGAGATTTGGCAAAAAAAGGAAGTCGAGTCCCTGATATATAGGCTCATTTCCCATTGAGAGAAGAATTGGTGTTGTGGCATACTGGTTGGATCTATCTCTAGAATTAGAAAATATTCATCCTATTTTTCATGTATATATGTTGAAGAAATATGTTCCACATCCATCCCACGTCTTTCCTTAAATCCTAGTTAAGTTGGATAGCCATCTTACGTATGAGGAGCATCATGTAACTAAAATTGATAGTCAAATTAGAAAACTTCACCCTAAAGAATATCCATTAGTGAAGGTTCTATGGGAGAACCATGCGAAAAAGGAGATGACTTGAGAGCCTGAGTCTCTCATGATGGATAAATACCTTCATTTGTCAAGTGACTTGTTGGTATGGACTTTCCTTTCTTATGATTTGAACCTTTATTTTCCATAAATACTATGATCCTTTATTTTGATCCTATATAATTAAGCTTCTAGAATTTGAGGATGAATTCTTTTGTTGAAGGCAATGGCAAGTCAACAGGGTTAAATTGTAGATTTCCCCATTTTGTGTTATGTTTTATTTTTCCCAGCTGGCCTTTCCCCCTTATGTGTTCTATTTTTCCCTCTAGTAACTTTCGTTCTACATTTCCCCTATTTCATGTGGTTTTTCTACTCCAACCACCATTTCTTCTCTGTTTATTTGTCATTTGACAAGCCACTTATCACCCTCTTTGTTCTCTCCTTCTCTGATGCCTCACCTCCTTTAGCTTAACTTAACAGTGGTTCTTTCCCTCTTCATTGGCACCTTTCAGCCAAGCTTGATTCGACTTGCCAACAATGATCTAGCTCGAACCAAGCTATCCATAGCATCTTCAGATGTTGATGAGTATTCTTAAAATAAAAAATATATTTTATATGAAGTCTACTCCAAGATATCAAGAAACCTCACCTGACATCCAATAAATTGATGTATACTGAATCTTTCTTATTAATTTGCTTCAGTCAAACTTCCATTGAAGAACCAAGCACACTGACATCCAATTTTCATGTTTTAGCTTAAATTTCCAAGTAGGTGGTTTTGCTACTTAATTCTTGAAATTTTAGCTTAGATATTGAAGTCCAATATTAGTGTAAGATTGGTATGCTTAGGTAGAAGACTTTAAATTTAAGTTCAAAAATTAATTTTGATATTGTCTATACCTAGCTAGGTAGATGGACTCAATTTTTGAAGTTGGCAGATCTAGCTTTTTGAGGAACATTCTTGTGACATTAATCAATTCTCTTGAGGAAAAAATTTGATAATTTAAAGAGTCTCTAAGGTAAGTAGATAATCCTACTCTTTTGGTAAATCCCATTTTACGATATGAAATCATTTTGTTATATGGAATACTAGAATTTTTTATTAATTAAATTTTTTATGTTAACTTGTTTTAAATGTTTAATTATATGTTGTATATACAAAAAGGATTTACCATGATGAAATTATACATTTTGGAACTAATGATTTCATGCTATTATATGATGTATATTTATGAGAAGGATTAAGTGTTTTTTTGTGTTTTGTGATGATTATGGTTTACAAAACTCATGATTTCACATTATTGAGATATGGAATTTTTCACATTTCTAAAATTATGCTACCTAGAATGATTAACAATATCTCTAGACTCTTGACTTTTGATATCATGATATGTATAGAAATGTTTATTATCTCTTGTGTTAATGGGTGGCATAATGTTTTCTGATTGATTTAATTTTTTGAAATTCTTGATCCATTGGAAATTCCCTAGAAACCCCCAAGTGCACTTGTAATTAGAATTTTTATTAGAGAAATAAGGGGGAGAATATCTTAATATCTGATATCTGAATATATGATTGGTATGTTTAGATGGATTATGGTGATTTCTATTAAGTTGGTTACCTATAGGAGCTATCTTTTAGATTCCAATTGTATTTGAGTGAAAGAGCAACTATTGAATATTTTGGCTACTTGAGTATTGGTAATTGTAGAAAGTCCTATTGCATATTTTATGTATTTACACCATGATGATTATTTTTTTTTGTATCACATGCTATTGTTTATTATACTTTTGTTGAATATCATATTTTTATCACTTGACTTTCTTCATAAGTGAAAGTTTCCAAATGTATTTGAGATTATAACTATTGAATTGGTAAGTTTATCTTCACGATTATATACATATTTTATCCTTGGAATTTCAAATATAAATTATAAACTGAGTTTTGGTTTTTCTACAGGATTATTTGCTCATTGAGTTTCTATGAAACTCACCCCATTTCTCCTCATGTTTTTTAAAGCCTGAGGACACCTCCATTATTCATCCTGATCCTACTAGTTCAGGATCTACTCATTGATCAAGTAGATCACCTTCTACGAAGCTTAAAGGTATATTGATGGTGAAAGCCTTGGCAGTTGGTAGCATTGTTATTTGCATGTATTTTGGATTGGTAAATGCCTAATAAGATATAGATTTATGATGTCTAGGCTATAATGATTTTTGCATTGTTGTACAGGATGTGTTGGGCACGTAGCCCTTATCTGTTTGTAAAGGTCTTAAGCACAAGTGTTCGGAAAGCAAAGCAAACTCTATTAGATTTTTAGTAGAATTTGATATGTGAATATTTGGTTATGTATCAATGTAATTGTGGGTCTTTGGTATATTAGATGAATTAGTAATAATTTTACATTGTGAGGATTGTAGGGGTTTCCTAACAATGACCTTCTATGCCAGTCACGTTTTGTGGATCGGGATGTGACAACATGCCTTTCTAATCCTAGGAGTTGCTTCATTAAAGTTGCTAAGGATGAAGTTGAGGATAATCTCCAAGGCAACATGGATTCATTGGCTTGGGTAAACTATCCCTCTATGATGATAGGTGAGTAGTTTGATTTAATATATTTTGGAAAATGGAGTTCTTGGTTTGCTTCAAGGTGGATATTGAACAAGTATGCAATTGATGAGCAACTATCTAAAATAAACAAGCCAACCATAATAATGGTTTTACAATTTCCTCCTAATAAAACCCTGACAAATGACTAAAGGTCACTTTTGATAAGGTCGACAAGAAACTTATTCTCTAACCATTATTTCTAATCTAGATGTAAATGTTCATTTTAAAGTGTGTGGAGCATGAAGAGGGAACTTGGAAGTAAATCACAAAAGATGCTCATGGAGGCTACTAGTGCCAAGTTGGATTCACAATATAACCTCCAATCCTTAAAAAAATGATTGGCTTAGTTGTGACCTCTTGTTTTTATTATGCCATTCATTTATCCTTGCCTCCTCCCTTTGTTTTTCTTCCTCTTTGTAAAGATTTTTTTTTTGTAGAGACTTTCATGAAAACAAGATAATTTCTTATATGTTGTTTCTTAACTATGCCAGTCGTATTGGCTATTAATCTATCCTAATTTTGTCTTATGCATAAACATTAATTTGTTATGCACATTTCTAATTTGGTATTTGACCAATTTGCTTTTATTGATGTATATGATCCTTAATTTGTGTAAAAGTTTGTAATAGAATCCAACAGTTGGAACTTTGTGCGAATTTGCTAGCTTTTATGGAATTTGTTACTAAAGTTTAAGCAGCTTGTGGTTAATCATATCTTGTACTAAAAAATAGAACATCTTGTGCTCACGGCATCTTTTGTCAAGGATGGTTGGTATCTTATGCCAAAACTAAGCATCTTGTGCTCATGACATCTTGTGTTAATGATTGAGTAGCATGTGCTCAATGGCATCTTGAAAGAAAATTTTTGAATGAATTATTCTCAATGGTATCTTGTACTGGATTGTGAGCAAATTATGCTTATTAGCATCTTATGCCTTATTGATTGATTTGAACTCTAGCATAATTTTTTGACCATTCTTGCTAATTGTAGCTTTGAATCATCCATGTTCAAAGTGATATCAATTATTCTAATATTATTCCTATAATCATAAGTTTTAGCTTTGCCAAAAATATGCCCTTAAAAGATTTGTCACACCATGGTTCTTTCCAAGTAACAAAGAAAGAACATAACAAAACTATCATATCCAGATAGTACAAATTCCTAAAACATCAAGTATCAAGCCATATGATCATTTTAGCATTTACTCTATTTCTTTACCTCTTCCTTTCCAGGTCCTCCTATCGTTACTTTGCCGTTTATAGACCCGTCTCTAGTTCCGTTTGTTCACCAATTTTGGAAGTCTGTCTATCTGTCTTTTAAACTATTCATATAGCATCCATAAGTAGTAAGCTGGTAAGCTTTGACCTGTTCATCACTGTTATCAGTGGGAAATTTCATCAACAAATAAAATGTTGACACAATTGTTCAAGCTTGATTTAATGATGTCCATCCTAGAATGGCCTTATAAGTTGTATTTGGTGCATCTGTGACTAGAAATTCAATATCTATATTCTAAACTCTTGGCCACATCCCCAAGGACACTTTAATTTTACCGATCCTAAGATAGAGACTTACTTTCTTGAAAATATGACCAAATTGCTTTAATAAGAAGTTAGGCTTCTGAATGAAATATGAATTGCTCTTGTTGTATGTGCACATAATTAGATATTAGTTGAACTCCCTTGATCAACCATAATCCTCTTCACAACATAGTTATGAATGGTTGCAGTGATAACATTCTGATTGTCATGCTCACAATAGAAATTTGGAATATAGTCTTCTTCAAAGAACGATATGGTTGACTCTAGCTTCTGCTTTAATTATTTTTCTTCTACAGTCATTTTTTATCTTAAATGTCTTTTTCTTGCATTTCTTGAAATTCTTCTTTTGGTGAATCTGCCAACAATAATTTCCACAACTCCCATGACTTTTAATAACTTTCCCTTAGGTTCTTTGCTCTTATTATTGGGTCTTTCATTTGGGAAGTGCAATTAAGATTGCTCTCTTTGTTTCTAACTGTTCCAAGGCTTATATGATTGTTTGTTGTCATCATGATCATATCTTTTATGTTGTTGAAGGTGCCCTCTTCTAATTAATGCTTCAATCTTATTCTTTAGAATTACACATTCATTTGTGTTATGAGTCCAATGTCTGTGAAACTTGCAATACCTTTTTCTTTCTAGAAGAGGTGGCTTTGGTTTTTCTATGCTGAAGCTTCATTAATATAACTACTTTGATGTCATCCATAATTGTTTTCAATGAAGTGTTCATTGGAGAATAGTTGTTAAATCAATCTCTAGAAAGTAACAATCTTTGTAATCATTTCTATGACTTCTTTAATGATCTTAATTCACCTGTTCTGCCTTTTTTTTTCTTTTTTGCTTGCTCAATTTCCTTAATATAGATAAACTTTGTCAATCAAGCTAAAAGGTTAGTTAAATTGTCTACTGGCTTCTTAGCTAAAGACTTCAAGAAATCTCCTAACTGGAGCCCTATCAAAATGAAATGAATCACAATTGCTTCTTGTAAATCCTTAATCTCCAAGATGGCTTGGTTGAAGCGACTGAAATATTCCTTCAATGATTCATTTTCCTTACCATATAGCCATAAATGAAGTACTAGTTTTCTTATGAATCCAAGAAGTTGTAAAATGAGCTAGAAATTGATAAGCCAAATTTCTGAATCACTTGATCAAATTTGGCCTCAAGCTTATGACCCAGTGAAGCCCTGCCTTCTTTAGTGCAGTGGAGAATACTTTACGCATGATTGCATTAGGTGCACCAAAGAGTAACATGATTGCATGAAAGGCTTCAATATATTCTTAGGGATCATTTGTTCCATCAGAAGATTCCAAATTGGTTGGGGTTTCGAAATTCTGAGGGATTGGCATTTTTATTACATCCAGAATAAAAGGATGTAAATTTCCTTCATCATCTTATCGATGGTAATCACGATCATCATGGTAATTGCATCGGTTCACTTCTCTACTCCATTTGTAAGAACCTTTACCATAATTTCAATAGTTGCTTGTGTTTTCTCTTTCGTATTCTCCAAAACGATATTCATGGTCACAACAATAATACTTTCAGCCACCTTGAGGATTGTAACATCTTTCCTTATCATAATGATGATTCTAATGATCATGTTATCATCTTATCTTTAGAGTATTCCTCACATTCGCTTGAGCTTAAGTCTTAACTAGCAGTTTTTACCATACAACACTTCTATATTATAGTCTAGAGATTAACATGATGATGATGCTGATGCCAATGATGATGTCAATGAATAAATTGTTGGTCTGTCGGAGTTCAACTATTATCACCAACTTCATATCTTAGCACATATTGTTGGTCATTATCACGATGCATTGTGTATAGATGTACACACAAAAATTTAAAGAAATCAAACTAGAATATTCAACTTGTGATTGTTAGATAATCATTCATTAGAATAACGAAGTGTTCACAAAATTACAAAGGCCCTAACCATCATCGTCCAGTTCAAAACCAAAATCATTCATGATAGTAGTAAGCATATTTGCATGATATAATCCATTGCAAATCACAATCAAGCAACACGTTCACAGTCAAACAATTTATATTAACTATTAGTGCAATTTTTCTCATGCTTCCCAATATGTCAAAAATATTGTATGTCCAAAATCAATATTATGATAAATGACAAAAATCAAGGATGATAACCATATGCGATCAATATAAAATAGCAGAAGTGGTGAACAATAGAAATCAAAATATCATGAATCAAAACAACAATCAAATATTATCACAAAAAAAAAACAATCTAATGTTATAAAATTTCAAATCTTCATAGGAATTATAGCGATCAAATTTGAAATAGTGCCCCTACAAAATTTGTTACTATTATACACAAAAATTAGCCTCGCAATGATGAACCCTCGAGTGCAACGAAGGCTAAGATCCACACTTCCATAAGCGACAGTGGCAAAGTAATTCCAGACACCAAGCCTTGCCTCGCTCATCACAATACAATGACACTGCGAGGAACGGCCTGCAAAGCAGCATCTCAATGACAACGCGACCCAACAATAAGGGCTTGGGATCGACCCAATACAGCGGTTGATCATTTTACTTGTCACAACGACCCTCACGGTGTCCCTGAGGCCAGGAACTCTCACTTAAGATATCAGAGTATCTTGCTTGACACAATAACGACAACAAGCCTACAAGCCGGCCTGAGAGGCCTACTTCCACAGCCTACAATCGGAATATAATCTTTTCATTGTCTTTTCTCATTTATTTGATATGATACAACTGTAGCTTGTAATTAATGCATGTAACCTCTCCTTCCTCTATAAA
>JANHAO010022334.1:0-12242 GCA_026873985.1 Saraca asoca
ATTATTATCATATTTTTTATAATCTATATATTAATTATAGAATGAAAAATTATAAAATATAATAAATAAAAATAAAATACCCATGTGTGCATTTGTGTTATTGTAGATATCTATATCATAGTTAAACCTGGATACTGAGACGAAATTGAAGAACATTGGTTAATAATTCATAATTCAACCATATATAATTAAAAGATGAATTACAAAATATGGTTGAATTAATTTTACACTGATTCTAAGTACATGTAATGTGTTGAGAGTGATAAAGCATGTGCCCATCTATATATACAATTTTAAAATTAAATTAAAAATCAATTCAATTCAATATATATAGTAATATTTAATTTAAACTATTATACAAGCATATCTTAATAAAAATTTGTAAGTTAATAAATAAATACCTTATGATAAATTCTGCTAACAATGTTAAAATTAGTATATATTAAACGGTATCCATAAGAATATTAAAAAGAAAATTATCTATTTTAAATAATATTTATATAAAAATATAATTTAGATTAAATGATTCAGAAATTATTTTAATTTCTCTAATAGGTTTTTGTAAAGTAAACAATATTTAGTATAGTAATTACCACTTTCAATTGAGTTATCCCGTTATTAACACATGTACTAAATGATGCAATAATAATTATTGTTGAGTTAACTTGAATTATGGAGAACTAATACCCTTAATGTCGACTATTATTCCCTTTAATCAATATTATATTTGAAATAAAAATAAAATTCATATTGCTTAATGGGATTACATGAACAATATTATATTTGAAAAAAGTGTTAATTCATTTATAAGTTCTAGTATGCTCTAATTGAAGAGGGCACGTAAACACGTAATTATTGCAGTAGGTAGTTATGGTGTAATAAGTATATTCGTTTTGTTTGGTTGTTTTCTTGTAGGTTGGCCTTTATTCTAGCTTACTTTGATTTAACTTATGGTGTAGTAAGTATATTCATTTTGTTTGGTTGTTTTCTTGTATGTTGGCCTTTATTCTTGCTTACTCTGATTTGACTGTAATTTCTTTTTCATGCATTAGGAAAAAAAAAAACCTATTTAGTTATTTAGAAACCCATTGAGAGCTCAGAGGGTGAAATATTAGCTGAAGATGAAAATAATCATGGATATTTAAAACTACACACAAGTATTTAGTAAACAAAAAGAAAAATAGGTGAAATTATTCTATTACTTTTTGTAATTTCACTCACTTTTTAATTAAGTTTTATAGTTTAAAAGTTTTGAATTTAATCATTATACTTATTTTTTTATTTTTAATTAAATATTTTTCTTATTTTCCTATTAGATTTGGTTAGCAATTAGATTTTATAAACAATGATCAATTATCAATTTATGAAGTGAAAAACAAATGACTCATCATTTTCTTCTAAAAATGAAATAATTTCATAAAATGTCATAATTTTTTTTATTTTTTATCATTTAAATATAAATAGAAATTGAATAAAAATTTTACATCAATAATTATTAAATTACATTAAAAAAGTATTGTCCACATGTATTAATTATTAGCAAAATCAAATACTAAAATAATAGGAAATATTCAATTAGTAATGAATATATATATATATATATATATATAAGAACTTAATTTATACTTTTAAACTATAGAGATCTAATTAGATATTGAGTAAAACTATAGAGAATAACAAATAATTTAAATATAAAAATATACAATAAGATGTTATACTCTAATTAAAAGAGGAGATATTTTATCTCATGAATACATCATATTTATCCTCACACTTTAGGTGATAAGAGCCATTTTTTTTTTATAATTTTTAGTATAAAACGATTATCTCTCTCTCTAAGTAAGAAGATATTATTACGTAAAGAAAAGATAAATAAGATAGAACTTTTGCGTAGTTTTATTTCTCATTAAAATCACATGCTTCTTTTTCCTTTTTTTTATTCACAAGTATTAAATAATCATGTGATTTTTTGTTTAAATAATTTACAATAGATTGCTATTATAATAATATAATATCATATTAATTATCACAGGAACTTCCAAATTTAAAAGTTGTTGACCTTAGTCGGTCAAAGGAGTTGATTGAGCTTCCAGATTTGTCCAAGGCCCCAAATCTAGAATTTGTATTTCTCTATGGTTGTGATATGTTAAGTCATGTTCCACTTTGGCCGAAGCATAATATGGTTGAACTAGATACGACAGAATGTGAAGACTGCAAGAAGATTAGTCTTGGAAGCCGAGAGTCTATAACATCTCTTAGTATTGAGGGATCAGAGGAAGATGACCATTTGGATCTATGCCGGACGTCGTTGCCCATCAAACCAAGTTTTAAATATTATGTGTTACCGTCTTTGCAATTCTTACGCTTGCAGTTTTGTAAGAGCTTGACCGAACTCCCCGACAACATTGGCCTCTACTTACCATCGTTACAAAAGTTAAATCTATGGGGAACCAATGTGGAGACCTTGCCAGCAAGCATCAAGCATCTTTCACAACTGAAAGCTATAGATCTCTGTCGCTGCAGTCAGCTTCGGTATATACCAGAGCTTCCACCATCCATTGAATATTTTAATGCTACTAAGTGCAGATCACTGGAGACAGTACAGTTCACTTCGAATTCAATGCCTCTGTCTCACAAAGAATATCGATTCTATTTTATATTGTGCAATTGCATGAAATTGGATGATCATAAATTGGAAGCTGCAGCAAAGCATTACAAACTCACAACTCAAAGAATCATATCAGCCAACATAAAAGATAGTTATGCTGAATTGTATATCCCAGGAAGCAAAGTTCCAGAGTGCTTAAGCGGCTACAGGGCAAAACAGGATTCAGTATCATTTCCTTTCGAACTGCCTCTGCATTCTAAGCCGATGGGCTTTATTTTCTACTTTGTTCCCTTATCAAATAGGAGTTTCTGCACAGGTTTTGATATTAAATGCCGCATTGAATTAAGTAATGTTCCGAAGGTACAGTTCATAAGTCGGGGTCCAAAACTGATCATGCGATGGGAATCCATTTCGGATCATGTGGTTTTATGGTATGGTAACATCTTAAGTCGCAAGATAACGGAGGAAGTTTCTAGAATCAAAGCTTCAGCTGCCACGGATGATCTGTACGCAAGGGTTTGGTTCGAACTCGACTGCCCTGGAGTAAAAGAGTGGGGGGTGTGTCCCATTTTTTTATCTTCTGAACCCAGATGAATGACGCCAATTGTGCAAGGGATTTTCCATGAAATATCATTCCTGTGATTGCTTAATCGGTATGAACACTCTGCCCCTTTCTATCTTCAATTTTATTTATATTTGCTTCTTTCTTCGTATGTCCTGCACAAAGAAATCACATTTTACTGACTTCAACATAACATATATGAAATCCCGACATACTATGACTGACAAATCAGAATTTTACAAAAACGTTTTGAAACATAAAAGCTGGTTTTGTTAATAGGCTTTTTTTTAATACAAATGTAACAAACCTATATGTTTCTCAATTTCTTAATTTTTCAAAATTGCACGCTTTATCTTACTATTTCCTTTTCACATTTTAACAGATTCATTTCAAAGATTATTATATGAACAACTTCTCTCCAAAAGGGTACAGTAACACGTTGGGGGATTGAATCTGATTGCTTGAAATGTTGTTAAATTTACTTACGAATTTTATCATGAGAGCATTACATCAATACCAATCTATTTTTATAAATTGTAGTTTTGGACATCGAAGAAATGATTGGAGAGCAAGATGAGGAGGATCACTCTGGGTTCTTACAGTTTTTTGTTGGAAAATGATACTACACAACCATGTTCATTTATCTGTTGGAAATGAATGTGTAAGCACACACACACTTTTATATGACATGGGATTCACTTGCTTGAGAGACACAAGAAAAAGTACATGAAAGTGTAGCAATAAGAAAATGAGAATATTGTTTTATTGACATTTATGTGAGGATTTTTTTTTTTTCGGTACAAAGCTGACAAAAATATATGAATCCTTAAGTACAATAACTGCAATAGAACACCACCCAAACACCCAAAACTAAAATCCCACCACATTAGCAAACCACTACCAATAGCCTACATCCACAACACTACTTACACAACCCTGAGGCAAAACAAGGTTGGTTCTGCTACTAGAAATCTGCACCTTTGAGCATGACATTTAATCTCGGCATGACAATAGGTATGTTTTCTACTTCAAAACTCATTTTTATGAGTAGAGAAACAAAATTGGACTGCCCCATCCTTGGAATCTAAATATGCATGTATTCTATAAGAAAAGAGACATGATAATCCAATATTAGATCTTTCACTATCATGAACCAAATTCTTGGTCATAACTGGCATGAATATCAATTTCTGATTGATAATCACCAGCTTGTAACCTATCTCTGTTATTCATTTATGCTCACACTAGTCTCACTATTTCCTATTCACATTTGCTTAAACCCAATTGGTTAATAGGGGCATTATAAACTTATAGACAAAGAAAGAAACTTTGATATATAAACATGTTTTTATAATGTACAGAGGCACTAGCCAGACATTGTGCATGTCGATTTAAATTTTCGTTCAACAAGTTCTCAATAGACATATACTCCTAAAGGACTCTTTATTGTGATGGTAGTTACATTTGCAACAACTTCCATGGAGTTGTTGCCCATCCTTTAATTTTAGTTGTGGGTTAACAACAATTTCTTGAAAATTTAAAATATAATCTACAGAAGAGTGAATATGGGGCTTAGGAATTCATACCCAACTTAAGAATTTATCAACATTTAACCATACATATGTACATCATGTCATCAGAAAGCGTAATATATGCTAAAGTTGACAAACATATCATTAAGACCTAGAGAATCAACCTCTGTGTGATATTACAACACATTATAGTTGTCACATTATAAAGAACCATGATTTTCTTATGGCCTCCAACCTCACATTAATCATTATATGTTTAGGTTATAGTACCATGTTACATTTTAGCATTTCGTCGAAATCAGTCTTCACATGATTTCATATCCCATTGTTATATTACAGGTTAGCATCTCATAGAATAACAACTTAGAAGTATAAGTGAATTAAATAATATCAATCAAATTCCTTCTTATTACTCCTTTTTAGCCTTATACCACACAAATCCAGCATTTTCTGTCCAAGCACCTGCCTTAAACCACTCTCCATATTGGAACGTGCAGATTTGGGATTTAGTTCATATATCTCATCTCATCCTGTCAACATATCTCATTCTCATCATTTGCCATCCCATATCTCATGGGGAAATTTTCAAGCCTTCTAATAGCATTATTTCTCATCATAGTCATACCGCATATTTCATTTTCCATCAACATCACAATCATATGTTTCTCATCACATTATCACTATATCTTTCATGCACATTTCATTATCCTCTTGTATCTCATATGATCATCATTGCATATCACATATCATTACCATCATATATCACACGTCAATATTTAAAAGGAATTTTGAAACTTAGCAATATTCTTAATCATATGGATCATATTCCTTCACATTATAATCACACATATTCATTGTCACATTAACACAACAAGTATCATGATTGTTTTCATAATATCAACATGTAGACAACATTTCATTACTGTTACAAGCACATATTCTTTGTCACAATATCTTTATAACTATCCATATTGCTTCTGTGCCATTTATGTAAAAATAATTACTAGATTGATTAATATTAGTTTGATAGTTTTTATTTAGGATTTCTTATCTGTTATTTTTTATTTGATTATATTTCATATGAGTTTAGATCCAAGGAGACAAGGAATGTCTTAGAGAGAAGGAGTTTTAATTGAAGAGGATGGAAAATTTTGGAGGTGCAATCAAAAATGTGATCTTGATCACTGATGGAATTAGAGTAGAATTAGGGGAATTCAATTGAAAATGCGAGTCTACTTGCCAAAACTTGCAAACTTTTAGGAAGTCCAAATTAAATGCTATTAGAATGAAAAAATAGGTAGAAAAGTTTGACTCAAATCGCACAAATCTAGTTTGAAGTTTTATTCAAATTGTAAGAGCAAAATTACTAGGTTTCTATGAGCAAGATCACAGGTTTAGTTCAAAAAGTTACAATTTAACTCACATGAGCAGGAATTACTTGCAAACAATAGAAAAATAGGGGAAACCAACAACTAATTTGACATCAAAAAGCTTAAACATGCATGAAACTCAGCTATTCCAACAATAAACTAAACATCATATCAGTAAATCCATTCAATCTCAAGTTTTGCCACACAATCACAAGAAATCCATTTGTCAATTTGTACCAATAATCAATAGATCACAAGCAATATACACACTATAATTCACAAGAAAGGTAAGAATTACTCACCTTGATGGCTACAAACAAACAAATTAAATAAATCTCATAAAAATCTCCAACACTCTTCAAGAAAAAGAAAGAAGAACTTATTAGCTTCCTAAATTTTTAAGGTTTTTTCTTTCCTCAAACAACCATATACTATTGGATTTTGGTTTCAATGCAACAAAATAAGCAATATCTAATAGATTTAGGCTCTAAAACACTAGAAAAATCAAATTGATTCATGGGTTGCAAGTTTCAAAATTCTATAACTCAATTTTTTCTCAATGAATCAATAAGATAATGGTATCAATTTTAAGAGGAAGAAGAGAGGAATCAACTATAAAAATAAGAAAAAATAACATGAAAGAGTATCTACTTACTTGGAAAGAGAGAAAGAGAGTTGTAGAGAGGATAAGAGTGCAAGTTGGAGAAGAAAAAGAGTTACATGGTTTTGCAACTGTAAGTGGCTAAAGAAGAGGACTTAGATCTAAATTAATGAAGGCAAAATGGGAAAAATAATGTCAACTTCCCTTTAATTACAAGTTGACCAATTTCCCTTTTAACAAATTTTCCTATTTCCTTCATTTCGAGTCCAAATTTATCATATTTGCTTATCGTCAAGAACCATGAAATATTAACACAAATTAGTTAAATCAATTACCTTTGTAACTGCTATAATCTTATGCTCATCAGATATCTATAGACCTAGTTCCGATTTTCCTGAAGTTTTTATGGAGTTTAAATTCTAAAAATACAAATTCTACTCCATGAGCATTCAATTTCTGAAGATTCCTATCATTAATACAATTCATTTCCATTAGGTCTGAACATTTCATAACCCAAAATTTATAGTTTCAAAGTTCATAAAATTCTGAAATTTACCTTTCTAGATATTTCCAAAAAGTCATTTTATCTTTGAAATTAATTTTAGGAAATTTGAGATATTACATTCACCTTGATAGGTTTGATTAGAGACATACAAAATAGAACTAGTAGAGTGATAAAAATAATCCCATGTCCTTAAAACAACCTCAATTAGAACACTTTTATTTTGAAAAATACTTGTCATGCTTGATCCAAGTAAAACGACTAGCATAGAATGTTATCATTAAAAAACCCCTACAAGTCTAACCATACAAAATATCATAAGTCACAAAATTACGCTAATACAAAACTAAATATGCACATCCATTTCTACCAAAAATCGGACAAAGTTTCCTCTGTTCTTTGGATGACCAAACACAAGGCCTATACAAACAAAAAGGGCTACATGCCCATCATAACATGTACAACAACACAACAAAATGCAATGACCCAGATTACACAATCTAAATCCTACTATGCATCTAACAACCATATACATGCAAATACAATCCTATCAATTGTTATTGATTTCCACTATTCATATACCTTTATACTTCGCAGAAATGATCCATTCAATCAAAGAGTGGATCTTATATCAATTTGGGGAGGAAGAATGATAGGTGTATCCTGGAACTCTGAAAAACATTCAGAAGAAAGGAGTTAGCTTCATAGAAACTCAATGAGTAAACAATCCCATAAAAATCAAAACCTCATTTATAAATCATATTTGAAAATAAATATAGCCGTCAAAATATGCGTGCATGTTCAATAGCCATAGTCTCAAAATAAATTAAAAAATTATCATTCAGCTAGGAAATCAAGTAATTGAAAATATAATATTCAATAACATAAAAATAAGCATCAAAATATGCTCTTGTGAAAATATATTCATCATAACATAACATGAAAGAAAGTCAATAAAGATTTCTAAAATATATTAATACTCAGTATAGCAAAACATTCAACTGCAATGCCAAGGGCAACTTCAAGAGGGAACCATCACAATATAGCATAATTTATCCAATATGTTTGTTAGATTCTTATACTATCATTTAATCATCCCTGTCCCACCTTATGTCTCAATCATATATTCATAAGTGCACTGGAGGGTTCCCAGTGAATTTTCTAGTGGATCCAAGATCTCAAATCAATAATCTAAAAACATCACGTAGCATGAAAATCCTAATTTGGGTAAGCAATATTTATCAAAACATACATAAACCTGCTAAAGCATTTTTATATCCATTCATCACATAGAGAAATGGCATCATTAATTCTAATAATACGAATCAAGATGAAAATGCATACTTATCATGGCAAATCATTTTCATATACATATACAATATATGAATAAATTTTTGAAATCACATTAATATATAAGAAAATCCCATTATTTCAAAAGAATCATAATATTCCATATAATAAAATTATTTCATATTTGCAAATGAGATTTAATAAGTGACGAGGATCATCCACTCACCTTAGACACTCCTTAGAATGATCTAATTGCTCCTTAAGGTGCTAAATCAATCCACTTGGAGAAATGAAATTATTCAACCTAGTTGGATATAATTAATGTTAAAATCAACATTTAAGCTTAGATTAAAGATTGTCTAGCTAAGTATACCATCCAACATTAATATTTAGCTTCAACATCAACTGAACTTTTGAGATCAAATAGCCAAAATCACCTACTTGGATTTTTTAGCTGAAATTCCAAATTTTTTTGGTGTTGGTGTACTTGATCCTTCAAGAGAAACTTCACTAAAGCAAAACAATAAGGAAAATATCAATTTCTTTTCATCTAGCATAGTAAGGGTTTTTTGAAAAATTTCTTGGAAACCAGCTGTAGTGTTGCTATAAAATAAATTCAATGATTTAAGAATACTCGTTGGAGTCCAAAGTGCCGATGAGTAGCTCGCTATGAGTTGAAAGGCTATCAGTGTGCTGGTGGAGGTAGTTGCTCGAACCAGCTGAAAAAGGAGAGGGAAGACTACTATAAGCTGAACTAGAAAGAAGAGG
Organism: Saraca asoca; assembly: GCA_026873985.1. Classification (NCBI taxonomy): domain Eukaryota; kingdom Viridiplantae; phylum Streptophyta; class Magnoliopsida; order Fabales; family Fabaceae; genus Saraca; species Saraca asoca. The sequence goes on from JANHAO010022334.1 coordinate 9,234, forward strand.
CACTGAAGGAAGGTGGGGGAGTTGGCCAATGAAGAAAGACTGGTAATCAACTTGTTAGACGACAAGAAACAGAAGGAGGAGTTATCAGTAACGATGACACAAAACATAGGAGGGAGGACTTCTTTAGCTAAATGGAGGAATGGGAGAACCCAGAGAAGAAGAAGGTTATTGGCTGGAATGCATCAGATGGCAATGGCAACCGAAGCACTACTAGACGTCAGAGAGAACAGTGATGGAAAGAGCTTCGAGAGAGGGAGAGAACGCGCTATAGGGGAGTTGCATTAGAGAATATTATATCCAAAACTAAGATGGGGTAAATCACAGTTTGACCCCATTGACTTGCCATCATCTTCAATTAGGTCCTTCTGTAAAGGGAAAAATTATGTTACGATCCCAACAATAATTTGAAAGCTTTCACTTCAGTCCCTCAACAACCATTTTCTAAATTTTATTATATATCTTTTTTATACAAATAAGGTTTTACAAACTCTTCTCCCCAATAAAAGAATTCATCCTCGAATTCTAAAACACAATTACAAGAAATGAAGATTCATACTATTAGATCATTCAAATAGTTGGGGGTATTTACACATCATGAGCGACTCAGGCTCCCAAGTCATCTCTTTTTCCCCATGGTTCTTTCATAGGACCTTCACCAATGGATATTCTTTGGAGTGAAGCTTCCTTACTTGATGATCAACTATAGCCACTGGACACTCCTCATACGTAAGATGGCTATCCAATTCAACTGTTTAGGATAAACTCACATTTTATTTTTGTAGTGATTTACTTGTATAAATCTTTAGAATAGTTCAAATCATTCATTTTTTAATAACTTCATTAAATTTCTTACAATGTAGGATTGAAAAAATATATATATAATTTGTACATGTCAGTTTGTTGATGTCAAATCATCTCTTTTTAATATAGTTATGAAGAAAGGGTTATTTGAACCATTTGGAAGATCTATACGAGTAATTCACTATAAGACAAAGTAAAGGGAGCTATATACATGAGTGCAAAAGTTAGATTTTGTTGCATTTTACCCTTTTTATTGTATACATAAGAAAATCTTATTGCTTAATTTTGATACTTTGACATTTTCATGTCAAAATTTCTTGCATTTTCAAACTTAAATCAGTTTAAAACCCCTTAAAAGTATGTTTTAATTATGCCAAAGATATCAGTTTTTAATTGGATATGCTATTTTCTATCTTTGGCATTCTAGACAAGCACTTTTATTCTGTACCAAGGCCCTGAACCATATAACACATCAAACAATTTGAACTTTGGACCTAAATAGAAGAAAGAAGAAGAATACGAATAATGGCATCCCTCATACTTGGAGTTTTGTTGAAGCTCCTTCAAAGCATGAACTTAGATGTAAAAGCAGGGAATACCAGTTAGTCCTCCTTCAGGTTATCAGTATTGTGCCTGCAATTACTAGGTTTGAATTATGGCCAAACTAAGACTTTTTCATAAAAGTCTCAAATTATTATCACTCAATCTATGTCTCACTCTTAAAGGAAGACAATTAGCTGATCTTGAACAACAAGTTAGAACTAAGGCAATTCTTCTATGTGGATAAGATGGAGTGTGGGACCCCAGTTCCTATACTTATAGTGGTTAGGCCTATTCCTAGAAGGCACCCTTTTGTGGGGAGTCTTAAGGACTTCATGTAGATGTTAGAGCCATCTGAGGATTCTGTACAAAGTGAAACTGAAGGATCTAATGGCTTGAAATCTATAAATTTGTCAGAAGTTTCCAAAAAGAATCCAAAAATATAGAAGATTGTTATTGTTATAGGAAAAAAGCGGTCTCAAGGGAATGAGAAAGACTTAAACCTGGCAGAAGCTAAGTCCTTCGACTCACCAAGGGCACCCAGCAAGCGTCGCTTCTCCCTCCCTCAGAAAGTGACACAACGAGGTCGTCCCAATATCAGCTCGCAAAGTAATCAATCATCCTGCTCAAGCTTGCCACCCTGCTACAGCGACACCAAGCTCGTTACAACAACCTTCCACAGCCACCTCGAGCTAGGAACCCCAGCTTAGAGTGACTAACGCTTCACGTGATAGGATGATGCCAAGCGGAGCGCATGTACAAATGTCAGTCCATGGCCAACAAGGAGGGCCTACCCCGTAGATAGAAGCCTACAGTAGCTGAATTGCTAGAGTTTGTCTATCTTTTCTATTTATTTCTTGATGTAACTCAACTGTAGCTTGTAATTAATGTAACCCTTTATTCCTCTATAAATAGGATTGCATTGTCAGAATAAAAAAGAGGAAGAGGCCAGAAACTTGTATCTCTTTCAAATATCAATAGATTCTTCGCCGTGGACGTAGGGTCTAGTGCCGCCCAGATTTAGCCGAATCACGTTAAAAATACTGTGTCACATTTCTCCCTCTCTCTTTGCCTCCACACGCTTTGAGAGGAGTATAGGATCCTAGAACTCATCCCCCATTGGTCGGAATCTGTGACTCTTCGTGTGAACCAAATTATGATGTCAACATCTTTTGGCACCGTTTGTGGGGATCCATCTGTTCTTTGAAGTTCCTGTTGCAGCCTAATTATGGTGAGAGGGAGAACAACTTGGAGTTCAACCATTCCAGCCCTCCAACCGACGGATACTCCCATTGTGGGGTCTCACCAACAATCTATTGCTATCCTTGAAACTCAAGGGGCTCAAATGCCCGCTTAGTCCCAGCTAGCTCTTGAACGTGTCGGTCCCAATTCAGTTAAGTTAGAATTGATCTAAAAATATGGAATTAATACAGATCTTGCCCTTTTCTCGTTGGAGATTGATATACACTTGTATCTAATTGATAGTGTTTGAAATTTTTGTGTATATAGAGAAAGAATGAGTAATTGTGCAGAATATATATGAAGAATATCATAATTGCAGAAAATAAAGAAAGTACAGTAAAATAAAGAGATGGAGATCAATCTTTTAAAGTGGTTTAACTTGAATTGAAACCGTAATTCAAGTCTACTCCACTTGATCTTTCTCAA
>JANHAO010022335.1:0-12231 GCA_026873985.1 Saraca asoca
ATTTATGGGTCATTTCCTGGTCTAGATCTGTGGATTGGGTTTTACCCTGGTCCAGACCCAATTCTTGGGTCAGTTCCCTATCAATCTCCAAGAGTAATAGAGTGACAGTGTGTTCTTGTAATCCTCTTCAAGATTGAGAGAGAGGAAAAAGAGTTATTTTAAATTACCACCATACTTAGTGAGAATTGAGTTTGATATTGAAAACCATCCTTGTTGGGTGAGATTGAGAGGTACTCTTGTATCAAAAGAATCATTATAATCCTACTTCATAGTGAAGACTCTTTGTTGGATCATAAGATCCCGTGATTTTTCTCTTTTACTTTGAGAGAGTTTTTCATTTTAAAATCTCGGTGTTATTTCTTCTTCACTTACTCTTTTTATTTTCTTATTGCTCATCTTTGCTTATCTTAATCACATAGAGAAGGGAAATTGGTTCTGATATTTCCCAACAAGAACTAGGATCAAATTTTCTTACTAAAATTAATATATAAACCATAGAGGTAGCATAATAAGATGAAAGAACTAGAATCAAAGTTCCTTACTTGTCAATTTTCATTTTCTTGGCATTCAGTACTTGCTTTAAAAATGCCTCCACAGAGCGTTTATCTGTTCCTGGGTTCTTCTTTCCCTGTAAAGTAGCAAAATCATGTTATTCCTACCCGCAAAACTTGTCAAATAGTTGCCCCTTTTTTTTTAAAGAAAAAATAAAAACTAGTATTAACTGAATAAATTTATATATTTATCATCAGGGAAATTTCTGTCAAGTTATTAATCATGTGAACTACTACTGAAAGTCTCTTCTACTTTTAGGATGAATTGAAACACATACTTGAAACCACAGATGTTTATATGGCCAGAGGTGAAAATTTTAGATGGTTATTTGAAACCTAGAAATAGTGGAAGTGTGAAAATGTAATGAATTAACCAGAAAAATAGCCAGACTGCTGTCATGCTTTATTGGTAATTGGAAGTTTCATCAAAAGCACCCAAAGAGGACTACAATCTTACCCAACCAAACGCAAAAGGAAGGTTGTTTCCTGTGCCCAAGGGAACCGTGGCTATTGGTGGTGGATGAGATAATTTGAGATCACAAACTACCCCAAGTAGCCAGCCTGCAGTTCCATCACCCCCTGCAACCTAAAAGCAAGAAACATATCAAAAAGTCAACAAAGGAAGCACATAAAAAATACCAAAATGAGACAATGCAAAGAAAATTATAAAGGGAAACTATACTGTTAAAACATTAAATGTATCTCAACTCACAATTATCCTCAACTTCTCCATAGTCCTTATAGCAATTTGATCATTACGAAGCTTGAGGTTTTCTAAGTTAGAGTAGATTCTGCTCAGCACCTTATCAGGAGCTTCCTCGCCCAAATCAAAAACCTGAAATTGCATGCCTTGCTCTCAACAATTCGCTAGTGCCATAGTTTCAACTATATGATTTTTTTTTCCTGAGATTCAGCATATAATATCTTGAACTTGAATATTTTGAAAATATTCGATAAAAGATTATACCTGATTTTCGTTGAGAAGAGCACGATATGTATTTAAAAGGTCCCCTCCAAGCTGGCCACCACTTTTGGAGTTAATGAAAACCAACACTGGGCATTCAGGTGGATTAGAACCGGTCTCGAGATTCTCAGCCTTCGACTCCGGAACAAGTATATAATTTGGGATGTGAAAGTTCTTCAGAAAGTCGGACTCAGGATTATTGTTGGCCATCACTGCACGTAGCTGCAATTCTGTATGAGATTCACAAGTTCAGGTATCAACGGATTATTCAAAAAATTCATAACTAACAATCCATAGGCAATGCGATAATTTTATCGTCATATCATAATCAAATTCAACGAAATCAACAAGTTTGTCGCGGATTTACAAAACTGAGACTGTACTGGTTCCTATGGAATGGAATCAGCAAACCAGAGGATCCGAGAATCATGAATAAATCAAAACTAAAACTCGTTTGAGGAGGAAATACATAATACTCTGATTGGCAGCTGAGAAAATTTAAGGAAAAAAACTCATGGAAAATAGAACAAAATCTCAAATTATTGAAAAGGAAGAAACAGAGACAGAGAAAGAGAGTTTTAAAAATAGCGTTCAATTCAATTAATTTTGTGATAAGTTCATCGTCCATTGGTGCACGGCAAAAACAACAGCTTAAGCAAAGTACAGAAAGTCCATTATGGCAGTCTTATTTTATTCTAAATTTTCTCTACAATCAAACAGTGGAGCAATAACCACAGAAAAAAAAAAAAAAAAGAGACTGAACAGTGTATGGTTGGAAGTCAAAATTATGGAAGCTGGATGAGCAAAGCCATGAGTCAAGTCGCAGTTTCCAAAGCCAAACAGCTTTAGAGTTTACCTGAGAGTGGAGAGGTTATCGTATTCGCGGGTAGATCTGAGTGCTACGAATAAAAAAAAAAGGATGTAGATTTGAATTGAGCTGGCCAATGAGAATTGAGATCCAACGAAGAAATGAAACAGAGAGATTGGAATTGAAAGGAGAAAAATGACTATTAATTCATTTATATTGAAGCCAAGAAAACACGGAAAGTTGTTTGTAGTTGACGAGCGAAAAGGGAACGTTAAAGGGGATGGCCACGGGAAAAAGAAGAATTGGAGTTGGAAAGTTCTTAACGGAGGGAATTTCAAGGTATCTTCGCGGTTTCTGTTGGGATCCGTGCGAGCAGGCCAGAGCATGGAATGGGGGATCTTATATGAATGACTACGACTGAGACACTTCTTCCGGCCATTTTCCCTCCATGGCGTGTTAACAAAAACAAAAGAATGACTTACACGACACATTCTTTTGTTTTTTAATGACTTCAACGTTGCATTCCACCTTTGCCCTATTCTCTTGAGCTTCGCCCTTTATGACAAGTTGACTATGCGTGTGGCTACCAATTTTTTTTTTAAATTATATTTTTCACCTATTAATCATGAATTTATTCCCTCTCTTTATATCTATATATAAGTTTTTTTATAAATTTTATTATATATAAAATTTTTATTTTTATATTTTTAATATGACAAGATGTAATTGACATATTCTAATCTTCAAGATCTATAAAATAAAAAAAATAAGTGATCAAAATCAATTTCAAAAAATATTTTAATAATTAAATTAATTAATAATTTTATGAAAAAGTAATAGGATAATAAATGTGAAAATCTCTATAAAAAATACATATCTTAATTTATATAATAATAAAGTGATGTATAAATTGATATTATGGGATTGAATCTACTTGATCAATTCTCAATCCCATATAACCTCATACATTTATTTTAAATTGTATCATAATAAAAATGAAAAGATAAGATTTCAATTTCATTAATGATATAATATATATTTATTTGATTTTAAATATTTTTATTTATTTATCTCTTTGATAAAGAAATTTTATGATAGATAAATTATATGTTTAAAAAAAATTGTTCAAATTTCAAGCAAAATTAGAATTCTTAAAAAAGAAATTTTATTTTTATATTAAAGTTACAAATTTCAATAAATAAATTATAAAAAATATAAAATTTTTATAAAAATTATAAAAATGCATATGCATATCAGTGTGCATTTTTTTTCCCTTTTAAATAAGTACTCAAACATAACAAAAACTGTGTGGAGCTGTCAAGGGATGGTCCGAAAATATTAGCCCATTAAAACATAATTTTTAGTTTAAAATGACAACTCTAAACAAAACCATCTTCAAATCACATGCCAATTTTCAATGTCAAAAAATTTAAAATTATTTTAAATAATTCCGCACACTTAAAATACATATCGAAATTTCATCATGTAACATATGATCATAATCGATAAAATATATAAATAATTTAAATAATCCTGAAAAATGGACCAAACCTCGGACATGAGGCCATTCAACCGGTAGGAATAAAAAAACTAAGATGCATGGATGGAACAAAGGACTTGTAGATTAATTAATATTACCATTCCTTTTTGGATAATATTGCCATATTTTAAAGCTGCGATATGCCTCGAGTGTATATGTTCTTCACGCAACTAAAAATGTTAGCAGTCTCAATAGTCAAAACATATTTTTTCTCAAAAGCATCATCTGCATAACATTGGTAATTTAATTTAAACTTTGAAGCATTATATTCTTCCCATGCAGTCAAAACTTTATTATTAATTTAGAGTGTAAATTTATGGAAGATATAAATATAAAAATCTCATTTGTATTAACATTGTACATCCTAAGAAAAAAATTATAGGCCATAAAATAAAAAAAATATGTCTTTCCCTCTTTGAAATTGAAGAAAAATGATAACATAAAAAATTTACTTTTAATCAATATCTTAAAAATCAAACCGAATAGTAAATTAGAAAAATTATTAATTTATTATTAGATTAGTTTAAATCAATTAAATCAATGATAGAATTAGTTGATGTCATAAATATAAATTCATATAAATTTATTAAAAAATTAAATAATAATTAATTTATATTCTAAATATAAACTCATATTTTATATAAAAAATAAGAAATTAAAAGAAATTAAGCAAAATTAGTAAATTTTTAGCCGATTAAATTAAGGATTAAATTTTTCATTATTTTTTATTACTACTTAATCCAATAAAAATTTGAAAATAAAAAAGAAAAATTCTAATTAATTTTTAAAATCAAACTAATTTTTTTATTCTTAACTATTTGAATCCGTTGAAACTGATTTAATTATTAAAATGACTTTTTAAATCCATTCAAATAACATAATAATCATCAGTAATTAAATCGTTGGATGTAATTTTCACAACCTTACTTTTAACTTTCAATATAATTGTTGTTAGAGTTGATCATCACGTGGCCAGGTACATTATTGACAAATGACATGCTCACGGTATACAAAAAAAAAAATATTTGATTCTAAACTTTGATTGCTTCTGACAATTAATATAAAAATCTATTAGGCAATGAAAATATATTTTTCACTGATTAACATAAAAATACTACCTCAATTCTCTCTACCTTTCTTAAGATACATAGATGAAAACTCAGAACTTGGGATGTAGCTGAAAGCTAGGGTGTTTAAGAAGTCCTGGATCGTTGCCAAGTAGCTCCATCACCATCATCACTTCCTTCTATCCTTCTTCCTCCCACTTTCTTCGACATTTGACGTCGAATTTTAGTAATGACCTAAACTTCGACCAATTGGGAGGGGGGAACTTCGGGATCTCTAACCTATAATCGATTCAAATACAAATAAGATTAAAAAATAATCAAAGGGAAAGAAACGAAGAGCAGGAAGGGAGGCATATAATATGAATCCGCCTAACTCCACCTCAAAAGCTAGCTCGTAAGGGGAGGGTTGCGAACTCGTATATAAAGTACTAAGACCTCCCTTGCTAACCGATGTGGGACACATCATTAAGGTTTATCGTGTTTCGGCCAAATTCGGATATCATTGAATTCTACGTTCACAACAGCGTGTTATTGGTGCAATATTTTTACAATGTACAATATTTTATCTCTGTTTTGACAGAGTTTCGGTATGGAACTCGTGGTCTCTCTTTACAGAGGAGCTCATTCCTCATATTTATAACTAGAGGAAAAGAGATTATAATGGTAATTACATATGCAGTAAATCTATTATATCAACATTTATTGTACAAGATAGAATATATGACTAAATCTATGCTTCTGACCCCTGCAGGCTGTCTTCTGTAGATGAGACCCATGTGTCCGTTGGGGTAAGACATGACTTGGTCTTGTGTCGGATCCTCAGGTCGCAGATTATGCTTCATCAACTAGATCGTTAGTTCGTTTGTGAGTAATGGAGTTGAGATCGAACTTGCTTAACAGTCCACGAGCTCGAACTGCAGAGATCACTTCACGAAACGACCTGAGATCGTAATGATCTGATTATTTTCTCGGACTGGTTCCTTCGCTATTTTCAAGTTGCTCGAGGGTCCGTTCAGGATCGTATTTCTCATACAACACCATCCAAGGCCTTTTCTTCTACCAACATCCTCTTATTAACACCAACCTCATCATCCATTCAATATTGCCTTCTCTCTCTCTCTCTTGCCAACACTTTTGCAGACAATTCAACCTCACAAGCCCCACATAGTTTATGTCGATGGTGATTCTCTCTCTTTGGCGCTGACTGAGTCCACAGCAGATTTCAATCCACGGAACGTAGACGACCTCTACCCCTTATTGCCAGAGTTGTCCTTGGCACGTGCGTTGAAGGATGGCACACGTGTGTTCCCCCATGATCATTCAGGTCACTCTTCTTTCTCACTCCAGATTCAGCATTGGGCCTCCATCCAGTCAGATGCACCACGTATATCAACATTTGTTGTAACGTGCGCTTTGATTTGGGTTTACATGCTAAAATCAGAATCAATTTCTCAGGCAGTGACAAGTTTTTATTAGCCTCAGAGTTTTACATGATTAATTTTAATAATGACAAATAATAAATTATGAATATATATATCTTTAAATAGTAATATGTATTCTTATACTATATCATATATAATATACTTAGTCTTTTATGCGATATTCTTTACAAGTGTTCATAGGCATGCTATATTATGATTCATGAATAGATATAATAAGATTATAATGTGTACTTTTGTGTTAATTTGTTTTAGATAAATCATATTGGACTATTTAGATGAATTATAAAGTTTATTTTTATTTTGTAAGATTGTCAAAAGAAGAGAGAGTGAGCATTGAAGTCAAACATTAGTAATTATTGTCTTGTTTTTCTTTAGAAGAAAGTCAAAATAGAAAAGTTGTTTCAAGTTTTAAAAACTTAGAAGATCGAAACTTTGGATGCTTGATTGTTTCAAGTAAAGCTTTAGATTTTTATTGGGTATAGTCTTTTTCTTTTAAATTTAAACTTTCTTCTTAAATAGAATTTTTTCATGATTTAGAGTTTATCTTGTTTTACAAATTCTTAGTTTATTCTATTATATTTTCTTGGCTTGATTTGAGTTCAATTGATAAAATTTTTGTTTAAGCTTTGCTTTAGTTAAAATGCAAAGATATTAGATTATTTGAATTTAGTTCATTTTTTTAAATTACTTTTGAAAGGTTTGCCTCGAGATTTTGTTAAAAAAGCTATTGAAATATTTTACCAAAAATATTTCAAGATGTTCTTACATAATTTATCAAATTTTTTAAACTTAGAAATATATTTTTACATTTGAAATATTTTACAAAAATATTCTGATTTATTCTTAAATGATTTATTAATTTTCTTAGACTTGGAATTATATTTTTGGATTGAAATATAAGCTTTGAGATGATTTTAAATAGTTTTAAATGAATTTAAAAAGTTTAAATTTCAAAATCTAATCTTGTGATTCGAATTAATACTTTTGCACTGTTCATAATCATGATCGTATCAACAGGACAAGTGTCAGAGAGTTTCTAAAATTTTGCGATTTGAATTTCACTGTGTTTTTGTGATTTTGATCATAAGCCTTGCAAAGGTGCTAAAGAGTTTGCAAAATAATAAGATTCGAATCGTGTTTCATGTTATATTTTCAGAAGGCTTTGACCTAGATCTTCACAATTCTAATCACAGCTCAAATTTTGAATTTGTAATCACGATCACAAAGGATAATTTTTGAAAACATAGTCATTTTACTATGTACTATGCTCTCTTGCTATAAATACCTTATTCACACATTTCCTTAATAGTGAAAACCTAATTTTTAAGAGACAAATATTCTCTTTCATTTGTGATTCAATTCTTTGTCTAATTTCTTTAATATGAGCTATATTTGAGTGAATCAATACCTATTGATTTTAATTTGTAATTTAAATTTTAGAATTCTTTCAATTTTTGTCATAAATTTTCGAGCATATTTAGGTTTTCTAGGGTTATTTTTATCTAGGTTAGAAAGAGTAGTTGAACTCTTTATTTTTCTTCTTTGAGTAAGATTCTCAAAAAGTATTTCAATTGTGATTGAGTAATCGCTGTAAAGACTTCTTTTTGTATTTATTTTAGATTTGAAAGGACTGATAATTTAGTGTTTATGAGCTTTGTTGAGAGTTTGGGAGTGGATATATACTTGGGAAATAGTTTTTCAAGGAAGAACAACTATAAATCTATATTTGAATCTTTATATTCATACTCTCTTTGTTTTTCAACAATTAATATTATGATATATATTTTTGCTGTTGTTGATAATCGAGATTGTGAGATACTTTATTTTCATTATTAAAATTTGTTGAGTATTTTGTATTTCATTATTTATCATATTATCTAGATGTTGGTATGCTTAAAAGAAGTGATTTCATTCTATAAATGTACCAATTGCGACTTTGTTTATGTATAGTTAAATAAGTCATTTTACACAAGTACTTTGACTTATTACTTCTTGTGTATAAATATTTTTATTAAACTATATTGGGTCTATATGAATTAAATCTATTATATGATTTTTCAAAATCAAGAGATTTTTAATGATAACACCAAAAATTGTAAATTTTTTAAAATATATACCCAATTTATCCTTTCTTAGATATAAGTTGTCTTGTTCTGTAGCTTCCCTGTTTAGTAGTTTTAGCATATTGCTAAAACGGCTATGAACTATCTATACCTTCAACATATTTTATAAATTGATTAGCATTATGTTTTATAGGACTAAAAAGGAGACAGCTAGTGGGAGAATTTGGCATGGTTGAGGCAGTAAAGACTATAGCAAATAGGATTAAGGAATTGGAAAAAGGAGAATAAAGAGGTACAAAGAGATGTATGATAAATTTGAAAGAAGTAATAGGACATCATCTGGTGATAGCGGTAGGCTCACCAAGACGGGGTGTACCAAACGGATTTTAGATGGGGAAGGCCAAAGAAGAGTGAAGTAGTGCACATTGATAGAATAGAGTTTATGTCTATCGCTGTATCTAGGGATGAGGAAGGTGGACTTGGAGTTAGATTGGTACTTCTAGGGTTGCAAATGATTAACTTTTGTGATAATTTGCAAAAACTCTTACGAGTGTAAATATTGTAATTTAGGCCTTGTATAAAAAGACCAGTTGTATGTTTTAACTTTGAAATGAATAAATTTTTATTAAATGCCGTTTATGGAATCATGTCACTAGAAAATAATGCATGCTTACTAGCATTTCTACTTATGAAATTTTTATAAACTGAATTGATTAAAAGTAACAACTTAATAATAATAATATATTATTTCGCTCTCATTTCCACACAAATTAATTTAATTATAAAGAGTTTATAATTAGTTAAATCTACATAATTCATGCAAATTGATCGGTCTATACAAGAGTCCAGGTCACACTAAGTTCTGCAACGTGATCAACATTGTGTCTATGTCCAAATATCATATATTCAAACTATAATTGATTTCCTTTTTAATTTTTGATTAGAATAATAACTCACTTAACACACATTCATAAAATGTTTTGGATCCTAACTCAAAACACTAAAAAAGAGAAGAGTTTCAAAACAACATCAAGATATCAATATACCATTAAAGATGTTAGATACAATAATTGTTTTCTTGTAAATGTAAAAAGTATATGACACTGACATAATAATAATAAATAATAATAATAATCCATTCGAACTAAATTAATTAGGTGGACGGGTGCAGGAAATTTAAATAAAAGCCTAAAATTCATTTTAGTATATTAAAAATGGAAAAGAAAAAAATCATCATTTATCCTTGTCAGTCTTTGACGTCTCCTTTCGAGTGTCGACAGTCCACATTAGCCATGATTACAGTTTACAAAAAGTCACATAGATATCTAAGCTCATATGTATTTTTTCTCTCTTTATTTTTAATTTTATAATTACCAGAGTGATAAATCATTTAATACATGAAATTTTTTGGATTTAAATCTAGAATATTAAAAAAGAAAAAACTTTAAAATAATATCAAATATTACTATACCATTAAAAATGTTGACAACTTATATATGTTTTATGTTAATGCTAATTCTAAATTTTGGAATATAATTCATCACTATCAATATATACCAAGACATATAATTAAATATAAGAATAAATGGAATCATGAATATTAAATATTAAGAAGAAGTAATCAGTTTCTAAGAATATGATCAATTAAACAAACAGATGATAGCTTAAGCATATGATTGAGCGTAAACGTTGAATATGATATATTGGAAGGAATTGTATACTGCTTGTATTGGATTGGGTAAATGTTGTTTACGATTTCTTTTTTCTTTTTTGTATGTTCTTCACAATTTTACAATACAGATGGGGTTGACATATGTGAATAGAAATGACAACGGGGTGGGGCGGGGGCTAGGAATGGGGTCCCCGTCTCCGATTTCCGTCGGGGAATTTCCCGTGGAGATCCGTGGAGAATTTTTTAAAAATTTTAAATATTTATTTTTTATTAAATAATATAAAATTAATAAAAAAAATAATCAAAATATAATAAAAAATTTTAAAAAATAAAAAATAAGATAGATTATGAAGGAAAAAATATAAAAAAAATTTCTAAAAAAATAAAAAAAAAATTTCGGGGCGGGGAGTGTAATCCCCAACCTCGAAATCTTTTCGGAAGAAAATTTTTTTCCCGTTTCCCGTTCCCGTTCCCCAAATCCCTCCCCGAACTGGGATTTTCCGCCAAATCCCCGTCTAACCAGGATTAATTGCCATCCCTATGTGTGAATGTCATTAATTTTATTCTAATACATTTATGTTTATATTGCAAACTTGAAATGACTAACTTTACTAAAAATTAGTCTATAATTTTTTTTATGTATTGACGACGAAGAAATTGATAAATAAAATTTAAGCAAGTAATATCTTTTAGCTTTCAAAGAATGATCAATTATCTTCGAAAATAGACAAGAGTGAAGCGATAGAGCTAACACAATAGTTACAACATCCTATAATCGAAATTTATATGAGTCCACTGATTTAGGAAGCAATATATATCCATATATTACTGGCTATTACCCATATTTTAGAGCACATAGCAATCAACTGACCTTATTGATGATACTAACTATTATATTCCATGTCACCATAATTTTACCGTTGATGCTATTATTCCCATAACAATGTTGAATGTTATTGAAAATTAAATTAATTGATTGTAACATCCAATAATTATTAGGATTCATTAAAAATTATTAGGTAAAATTGAATTGCACACAAAAAAAAATGGATAAAATTGATTTGGTAACAACATAAAAACAATTTTTCATATCAATACTATCTAATGGATGTTTTGTTGTTACCATGGTCCATTCTCTTTGCATACAGCTCCGGCGAGTATCAGAACTTGTGCCTATCTTCGTCTTGTGCTCAACTTCAACCATACTAGCACTGTTCCATGAGAATGTTAGGCAAATCCAAAGCACCATATTGCTTCAATCAAGTCGTTCGGACGGGTTCAGATCTCCACCGACTATGTTGATCCAGTTTTCAAAGGTGTTGTAGCTACAATTTTTGTCATTTACAGCTCCTGTTCCCGCGTCTTCTTTACCCCCTATGTTTAGGTTTCATTTTTATGCGAAATTCTTTGGCTGATTAGGTCACTATAAGAAAAATGCAATTTAGTGATAAAAAATTTCGGTCGCTAAAACACGATTTTCGATCGCAGGATCTATTAGCGACTGAACGGCGACCAAAAATACGGAGTGACTAAACACTTAGTCGCAGAGCAATTAGCGACCGAAACTGGGTAGTCGTAGACATTAGCGATCAAATTGGTCACCACAATTTGCGGTCGCTAAAATCCAAGAAGAGCAGTCGTAATTTTATTTTTCTTGCAACCGAATATGTCAGCCGCTGTTTAGGTCGCTAATTTTTTTTGTCGCCAAAAATTTCAGCAGCTGTTTCAGTCGCTAAAATTTTTTGCGACTGCTTGCGACCGAAATCTTCGGTCACCGTTTGGTCGTAAGAATATTTGCGATCGAAAATTTGATCACTGTTTGGTCGTAAAAATTTTTGTGACCGAAGGTCGGTCGCTGTTTGGACAGTAAAAATTGTTGCGATCAAAAATTCGATCGCTATTTCGGTCGCAAAATAGTAAAATTTGGAAAAAAAATTTTGGTCACCATTTCAGTCTCTAAGTTAGTGAACAGCTTTTACAGACATTTTTTTAGTGACTATTTCAGTCACTAACACCTGATTGTCACATAAAAATACTAAAAATCCAATCCAATACCATTCATAACAATCTAAAAATCATTCAATTGTAGTATATAGTAAAATCAATCAATTAACATTAAAGGTA
>JANHAO010022336.1:0-12229 GCA_026873985.1 Saraca asoca
AAAAAAAGAACATATATGATCGTACCTTAAATATGACCTTGTATGCAATCTTCTATGGTTACCTAATGTGGAGTAAAAAGAAAAGCAACACCAGACAATAGGCAAATGGCTTCAATGTTGTGAATAAGAAAGAAGAGCCCTTGATATGGCTTACAAAGACTCTGATTAGCAGAGGCTTAGAGAGATTCATATGAGTGAAAGCTAAGGTTAGTGGGAGAAATTGCAGGAGCTCTGGTATGGTTTTGGGGGAGAACGACGAGAAGGGAAATTGGGGAAATTACAAGGGCTCTGGTACCTTATGCGTGCCAAATGCACGTTCTAAATAACATCTATAGAGGCGGTTAATCTAATCGCTACCATGTTTTTATATATAGCGGTGGTTAGAACATTAACTGCCGCTATTTTAAAAAACATAGCGATGGTTAGCTTAACCGCCTCTATATATGTTATTTAGAGACGGTTTGGTTAATCGCCTCTAAATAACCATCGCTAAACGACCCTATTTTTTGTAATGGCGAGACCTAGTGGCCATCCTTCTAAGTGTGATTGCAATGGAACAAGTTATCCATAGACGGCCTGACCTAGTCTCAACTATCGACACAACAAGAAAATTTTCATGGATAGTATAGATTGTGGTACGAATGTAACCATAATAATGTAAATGACATAAATAACATTAAGTTAAAATAACATTACAATGCATAGTCGATACTTTAATATAAGGATGGATATGCCAATGTGCAGGGAGGAACCATGTCCAACTACATCCAAGGCCATGTTCCTCTTATTCTACTTGGATTTGGACTTGAATTTAGGGTCCTCCTTATACTTAAGAAAAAAGCCTTCCCACTTCTCATTTCTGATCCAAGTAGGTTGAGCAAGTCTCTTATTTCACACCTCATCTATTATATCCTTCATTTTGTTGAAATCCTTATGGTTGAAATTCCACCACATATCCTTCTCATAAGAAGGATTCTATTTTCAATACTTCTACAATTAAAAAACAAGCAAAACATCAAATAATTAGAGAACATTTAAAAAAAAAGACATTTAAATTATGAACAAAGTGTTGAAACTTTACCCCCAAACTTTGCATATAGCATCCTACAGGTGGGCTCCGAAATACTCTTCTATGTAAGCTATATGCCCTCATACTCACTTATGATGATGTGGTATATGGTGCCTACTTGCTCATGGGTCAAGAAAAACCTAATTAAGAAATAAAAATAAGCATAATTAGGAAATTAAAAAATAAAGTTCATAATCAAGAATATACACCCAGTCTTGTATAGCATAACGGTCTCCCTAGAACAAGTACGAGTACCCTGAGTAAGTCTAGAGGCAAATGCTACTTCTAAAAATAACGATGCCATCTGTGATTGTATCCTAGTTGTCTCGAGGGATAGGTTCAACTACTATTACGACTATGTCTATGCCAACACCTATGCAGGTGGCTTCATTTGGCTAAATGTAGGTCACAGTGTAGGTATCAAAGTGTAGTTAGGAGGAATGATAGCTAGGGGACTCTAGTTAGCAATCGCAGGTGAATTACTACTAGGGGAATCATAGGGGGAACCTTGTCACTATGACCACTGTCCTTAACCTCCTCGGTCAATACCCCTGGGGCCTGTCATCTATAAATATTCACACATGATACAATTTGAAAATGATCATATATATTGAAATATGAATAAAGAAATTTAGCACTCATATATACGGGTAACAAATTAATATGTCACACATCGAATATTAGTATCGTTCACCAAATCCCTCCTTTGCATCTTCTTATTCATCATCGTTATCTTTATCCTTATTTGCATCCTTTTCTTCATCTTTATCAACATCGCCCTCTTTTTTTACATCTATTAGCTTATCCATCTCTTTATATCCGCTATCTTCATCATGCAAGCTAATAATTGAATCATCTATTAAAATTAATTGAGGTGCATATGAAATATGATCATCATGGTAAGCATGTTCTACTATATATTTATTCTTGACCACTTCTCAAGGTGTGGTCTTTATAACAACCTACTAACCTTTCTTATCTCTCTTTGTCTGTGGGTATGGTGCATGATGCACTTATTTTGCTTGTTGTGCAACAATGAAGGGATCATACTTGGCATATTGTCTTGTATGTTTGATTTCAACTATGTCATATTAGGGTTGCATTCTCATACCATGGCCTAACACAAGATCAAACTACTCACAATGGAAAAATACCACCCTTTTAATTGGCAATCCTAAATACTTAAACTGTACAATCTCTTTAAAAATTTCATAAAAGTCATCTTCCTTTGTTGTGACATTCATTGTGCCTTTGTCACATACTCCATTGTTAATTATTTTTTTCCCTTGACTCTATTAGTGAGTGTGAAACCTACACCCATTTACAAAATACATTGGAAATGTTTTAATTACCCTTAAAGGACCCCAAGCTAAATCCAACAAATATTAATTGACCGCACTATTTAAAGGATTGCAAACCTGAGAGTAACACAATTTTATATCAACATTTCATCATAAAACTATAAACAATGTCACATAGGAAAAGTAATTATTGGTTATACTTACAAAAGTGAAACCAATAAACAAACTAAGCATTGATTGTTGTTTCAATGTTTTCATCTTGCATATTTGGATACATAGTCTTCAACCAATGAAAAATATACTACGAGGAATAACAATTAGGAAAAATTGTATTCTAAATTTGATGAAATCAAAGTTAAAGATATGGAATGATTTATTAAGATAGCTACACAAATACTTACGCTTTAAATGAGTCCACTTCTTCACAATTTAAAAGCATATGAATTGTGGTTAATTTTAATCCTTCATCAACCAAATACCACTCCTCGGAAAACCTAACAAAGTGTCCTAGAAGATTGAAGATGGAAAGAATAGGCTCCATGGTTATATCACTACCCCAATCATCATTCCCACCAACTCTTGTGCTTTGGCATTACAAAACAGGGCCGACATAGTATTGACAAAACTAAGCTATCTCCTTAGTCAAATAAGCTTCACATATATCTTCTTTAGGTCTAGCTCTATTGCCAACTTTCTTCTTCAACTTGTTAAGAGATCTCCCAAATGGATACATCCATCGATATTGCACATGGTTGTCTACCTTGCTTTGAATAGCAAATAAATGGGTAAATGATCCATTAAGTCAAAAAAAAAAAAAACTGGTGGGAAGACTTGTTTAAGCTTGCATATTATCAAGGGAATATTTTATTCCATTCAGAGTAATTGCTCTTCTCATAGGACCCTTGAACGTAATTCCATAAAGAATTGACTTAACTCTATTAAGGCACTCCATATGGGATCTACAAGGCCATAAAAGGCAATAGGAAGCAACCTTTCCATGAAAATATGATAGTCATGGCTTTTTATACCAAGTATCCTACCATCACCTACATCGACTCACCTATCCAATTTGGAGGCATAATCAGGTATCCTCAACTCCTTGACCCACTTACAGATTGCCCTTCTCTCATCCAAGCTCAAGGTGTAAGAAGATTTAGGTTTATATATTTTTCCATTTTTAGCCTCTTTAAGCTCCAACTCCATTCTTCTACAGTATTCCAACAAATCCAACCTTGCCATAATATTGTCTTTGGTTTTCCCTTCAACATCCATCATTGTATAAAACTCATTATCAAATACATTCTTCTTTATGTGTATGACATCAAGATTATGTCAAAGTAAGTTGAATTGGTAGCATAGCAAGTCCTAAAATATGTTTTCTTAGTCCAATTGTGATCTACCCTATATCTTGGCATCCTGATTGGCTAAGTTTTGTCATTTTTAGAGTGGAACAAATCCAATCAAAATCTTGCTCATCGGTTAATATTGGAGATGGCTTGGATCCCATATGAAAAAAAAGTCATTAATAGTTCGCATTAATGCAGCCTTCATTTGAAAGTTTTTCTTCATCGAAATCTTACACGTTGGAACACTATCACTCCACAAAGTGAGTAACTCATCTATCAATAGTTGTATGAAAACATCAAGTTTACCCTTTGGATTTTCTAGACCTAGGATGATCAAGGTCAGGAACATATATATATATGGAGTTGTCATGCACATATTCAAAGGCAAATTATAAGAAGTGACTGTCACTAGCAAACATGAACACGGTGCAGCATGATGATCGAATAGAATGAATCCATTAGAACACAACCCAAGTCTTACATTTTGATTATCGTCTGCAAACTCGATACTTTTGGTCAAATTTTTTCCATGCTTCTCTATCCGAAGGATGAAATAGAATGCATGTCTCCCATTATTCCTCATGATGGCATCTCATATGAGGAGCTAACTTCATTAAAGCATAAACCTTTGCAACCTGAGGATTAAGGAAAGATAATACATTCTATTAAAGGGAACTTCTTTGCTATTTTGAATTGTCCTTCGTTCCTTATACTAAGGCAAACCACAAATTCTACATTGTCTATCAAATCTAACCTCCTTGTAGAACAATATGCAACCTTTTATACAACCATGTATTTTTTGATGCCCAAATCCTAACCTCTTCACCAACTTTCTTATTTTTCAAAATTAATTGAAATAATTGAAATAGGAGAAAATTAGAACGTATATATAAAAAATATATAAGAGAAACTATTTTTGAAATTTTCACATTTTGTAAATAGTTCCATTATCAATTTTCCCCTAATTAGTAAAAAATAATCAATAAAAAAATTTATTTACAAAATTAATAATTAATATCTATAAGACAATTATTAGTTTCAAAAATTAACAAAATCAAAATATATGATTTCTAAAATAAAATATGTTCTAACTCAAAATATATGTAATTCCTAAAAAAATATTAACAACACTATTAAATATGTCATCTAACTACTTAATCCTACCTAATCTAATTAAAAATATATATAATTCCTAAATATAATTCAACAGATAAATAATTAATCCTAATTCAAACATATAAAAAATTACAAATAATAATTAAAAATTAACTCCAACAACATGAAAAATTATCAATAATTAATTAACTAAGAATTAAAAATATATATTAACCTCAGCATCTAAACAAGAAAAGTGACCCAAAAAAAAACTCATACACAAACTAAAGTCCAAAACTACATAAAGCAAAATAAGTAAATCCAATTAAATCATGAAACAAGTAATAATTAAATAAAACAATTGGTAAAAATGTAAAAAAAATCAATTAGAACAATTTAATTAGTTTAAATTAGTGAAAAATATCTTGAAAGCACAAGAATCAAGCTGAAAAAGTAAAATAGAGCTCTAATGAGGTATAGAAAGCATGATAAAATGAAAATGAACGACAAATAGCCTGCTCAATGAGGTAAAAGTTTTTGAAATTTTTTATGGACTTTTTCATTAGAAATTTGTTGTACATTAAAATCCATTAGAAAAACTATCAGAAATCTGTTTGAAAATAGTGAGCAATTTTTTTTTTGTTTTTAAATTTGTGTCCCTTTTCCATCAAATTTTAATGTACGATGGATTTCCAATGAATTATATATGGAGATTGGTAACCAATGGCCTTTTTAATTTTGATTGAATTTTTAACAAAAAAATCTATTGGAAATGTCCATCGAAAATTGTGTGATTTTTTGAGTGATACTATAACACCATAGCCGAAGCCCCTTTATTAATCATATCATTCTTCTTCAATTTGTAACGTGATACCCCACATTTTGAATACTCATGTAATCTTTTATACTCCTTTTGATACAATATACAATTATTAGGACAAGTATGTATCTTTTTATACTCCATACTCATCGAGCACAAGATTTTCTGAGCCTTATAAGTATGATCCAAAAGTTTATTACCTCTGGAAGCACATCTTTCAACACTTAAAGTAAGGTCGTGAAACTCTTGTTACTTCATCCATTCCCCACTTCCAAGTTGAATAATCCCAACACAGCAAATAATCATATATATTTAGTATAACCTAAATACAAGGGCTTTTTTGCATCACTTAACAAACTATGAAAGGATATATGCAACAGCTTAATAAAATTATCTTCTACACCATGCATCATATCCTCTAATTAATCATTTCAACCCACATCAATTTCCTCATTTTGATAACCTCCCTTGTCTCCATAATTACTAGACATTGGGTATATTGTTCAACATTGTAGAAAAATGTTCATTGGGTATACAGAAAAATGAAATGGAATAAATCAATAAAAATTACTTGTTAACACAAATAGAGAAAGCGAGAATCGTCGAAGATGATATTGTTACAAGATGAAGAAGTGGATTGATTGTTGCTTCCTTTCTTCATACTTATGCCTTTGAATCATGGGAGATGGACATTAGATGAAGAAGAGAGTAAACTAGGTTTCAAATTAGCGAAAGAGAGAAAGTATGTTTGCAAAAATGGGTTTAAATTTCTCAGACTTTAGATATGTGTTCACTTGTAGGAATCAACATCTAATATTGAAATTTATGTTGGCTCCTCATAGAAAACTAAATTTTTATCATATTTACAAAAATACTACCACTTCTATATATACGTCAAAGTTCCTATTATCTTATGTGTAATATCAGAATAATTTATTTTTTATTTTATCTAATTATAATTTTGAAGTATTTTGTTTGATTTTACTTAACAAAATTAATTTATTTTTGAATTATTTTGTCCAATTTTAGATATATATACTTCTTCACAAATAAACTGAAGGCTAATTATTGTCTGAAACATGTCTATTAAATAATATTTAAATATTTAAATTATTTTTTTATTAAATAATATTTTAAATATTTGAATAATTTCTTCAAAATTGTCAAATAAAATATTTTGAGAATTTTGAGATTTTAACAAAAGGAAGTTATTGATTGGAATAGAAAAAATTAATTATTAGAGAAAATTTTGTATTATAAATAGAAGAGGACAAAATAATTCAAAATTATAATTAAAATTAATTCAATATTACATTCGTTCTTAAATCTAACCGACATTGAAATATTAGATATTGGTTTTTTAATAACATCCGACGTCTTATTTTTCATCAATTGAAATAAAATTAATTTTGAAATTACATTGACTTTTAAAATCAAATTGATGTCTAAAAATTAGACGTTAATTTTATATAATAACTGACATCTTAATTTTTATAATATTTTAAAAATATTATTGCTTCATATATATTTTGGGATTCCTAATATTTGATGTATATTTAATGATGTTATTTATGCATTTTTATACTAGTGGTAATATAATTGTCAAAAAAATAGATGAATACTAATCGATAAAATAAAAGGTTGTAAGTAGCAAAATCCTTTGGGATACAAAAAACTTTCCTGTTATTTATTTATTTAATAAAAATAAATAATTTGTATGCAAAGTTTATATAAATGTTAGTGCATTTAAGATTATTTGTTGATTGTCTTAAACATCTTTGATAGAGTATTAAATAGTATATCTAGAAATCATTTTGTTTTACACCAAACACTACAATCAAACGAAAGAAATATAAATCTTCTGTAGAAAAATAATTTCAGTTGAATATATGTTTCTACATCATTTAATTTTCCTTCAAAATTGACCGTAAGATTAAATGATTTTTCTTTAAGTGCAACTAGTATAACTAACTCTTTTATGATCATGAATATTCACTCCCAATTACATGCACAATAAAAAATTCTCATAAATCAAAATATTAAAAAAGAACAGAAGTTTTTATTCTGATTCAATTATCTAGAGATAGTGACCAGGGTTTACACTTGCACAACAAGATTTATCATTTTTGTGGAGTGATCTATTATATTAATTAAGAGTAAACTTCCTTGTCAACCCAGGTGAAATTCAATTTTTTTCATTTTTATTTCTATAAAATATTAATTTATCTAATTCCGTCCCTCTAAAAATAAAATTAGATATAAAAACAAATAAATTAATCTTTATACAAACACTAATTGTGAGACAAAATCGGACAAATTGATATTTCATAAAAATAAAATTAATAAAAAAATATTTAACAAGAACGAAAGTAAGAAAAATTGAATTTCACAAATATAGATAGGAGATTTATTCTATTAATTTAAGTATCATCACTGTATGACAGTCAAGGCGAAGCATTAAAATTGTGAATGTTCTTTTCAAAACTTGGTGTTTTGAAGAACAAGAAAAACAATAATCTCTTTGCACATCTATTCTTAAAAACTTTTCCTTCACAATCCAGTTTGCTATTGATTATTTATAGTTACTTACGGTTACACTGTATACTCACGCTGCCACAATGCTGTAAAGAAGATATATTTAACTTTCAGTAACTGAGAGCTGCATTTTGATATCTTGAAAGTTTTAGCAGAAGAATTTGATGCACCTTTTTCTTTTTACGGATTGAAAGGCCCTCAACTTTGGAGGCAATGGTTTAGTAATATGCGAGTAGATGATTTTGATTATAAACATTGTTTCCCATTTTCACCTTCGTAATAAACCAGGAAAAGGATATTCATAAGTCATGGTGAAATTAAGTGAAGGAAAAGTATGACCATGCTGTCAAAAAGATCAAATTTGGATTTAGGGTTTGATTGTTTTGTCAAAATACGTCTTATATGAAAAAATGTCATTTGCATGTATCTAAAAAAAGTGCTTTTATATCATCAACATGTCTTGTATCAAAAAAATAATGGATAGTGTTATGATAACAGAAGAAAATAACTTTTGCTTTAAAACAATGAAATTATTTTCCACCACATAACCTCATATGTAACAATGAGAAAATAAAATATTTTATGTGATCTTAATTTTTTTATAATTATAATTACAAGTAAATTAGAGATTATTTATTCAAAAAATATTTTTGACAAAACAAACAGATTGTTGAAATACACCAACACTACATTCAAGTTCTATCTGTCATAATTCAAACACTCAAACGAGGATATGGATCCCTTAAATTTCTTAGAGAAATTAACAGATTAAATTTAAGAAAGATAAAACACAATTTTCCATTTTAAGCTTTACAATTTCTTTTATCGGGACACATTATTTTTATAAAAAAAAAAATTATGTTTATCTGACTCTTAAATTTACATCCTCAATTTTTTTGAGAAATTTTTGAGGTCCAAATTCCTCGGACGGCCATAAGAACTGTCACTGCGAAACAGGACCGCCACTAACCACAATGAAAAAACTTGTCCAAGCTGAGGCCATTAGCTTTGGTAATTGAAAATAAGGAGGATACACTCCCGATGAGGATATCTCGCCAGTAGTTTCTAGAGTCATTTTGCCAAACCCGGGTGCGCCCCACTCAGGATCAAAACAATTCTTGACAGTCCAATACTCGAGAATGTTGACAACCTTCATTACGGCATCCGCATCCCACTATATATAACACAGTAGTCTAATATTTCTCTATCATCGTTGTTTGTACGTTCTACAATATCATGGTGTATATCTATTCTACCATGTTGATGTTCTCTGGAATAGTCATGTACAGTAAAGCGGCCGACTAATGGACCACGTAGATAGAGTTCTGCAGGTATGTCATTATGATTACTGGCATTAATCTTCGCCCAGTGATCTGCATGATATCTGGACTATAGATTGGGAACACAACTTTAGAAAGAAGGTCTTAAAATGTTAATATATAGATATATATATATATATATTTAAGTTGTAAATGGGAAGAAATATACACAATTGCGATCAATTGTTAGTCTACGAGGAGTTGTTGGAGCTGCCTTTGAAACTCAGGCCTTCGTTCTCCCAATAACCACACTTGACAAAGGAGAAAGGGTTTCTAGAAAAGGAAAATATCGATAAAAATTATAATATACATACATTTATGATAAACAAAAAGATACATATAATTATAAATAGGTAATATAAACACTTTCTGTCGTCATAAATCTGGCCATGAATTGGTTGATAGTGGGAATCAATTTCTGTTCAATAAACCTTGTCTCTGCGACCCACTGTAGCACTCGTGCTTCTAAATCATCTTCCCTTAATAGAAAATAATGGTAAGGCTCTTCTTAGCAGAATTCATGAGACAATGACCTTCCCTCTCGCACGCATCTCAGTCTAAAATCACACAACCATTTAAAAATATTCTGTTATTTTAATTAAACGATCAATAAGATAACATAATAGATAATTAAGAAATTATAGTTTGTGTGAGCACTTACCAAGAATGACGACGAAGGACAATGTCTTGGCTACCCTGCCAGCCAACCCTAAACTATAATTTAGGTAACCCCTACATTGCTTTTTTGTACATTGACAGCAAAAAAGAAAAAAAGAATCTAAGCCCTTCAATATACTATTCAAATCTCTCATCACTAGGCTCAACATAGTGGCTAACCCCCTACATTTTAAAAGGGATCAGACCTAATGCCTTCAACATACTGCCCAAATGATAGCTCTTTTCAAAGTTACACAGAAGGGTAGTGCAGCTCTTTTCCTCTTTGTACAATACATTGTCCCATCTCTAAATGGCAATTGGCGTGTATTACCCCACTATTGGTTCTAGAAGTGACAATTGGTATATTTCATGTATAACACAACCAACTGCTACGTGAGGCTGGGGTGTATTAGATTTATACATGGGCCGGGTCAACTAAGTTTGGTTCGGGTTTTTGTCTCTAAAAATTTATAAAGGCATGGCCCAAACCTAAACCCTACCCATTTGTTTATTTTTTAGCGTGATCCAAGCCCAACCTTACAAGGAATTTTATAGCTCAAGTTCAACTTGAACGTCCAAACGTTCTCAAATTGAATCATTCCAAACTAGGAAAAAACATGGACAAGACATTCAAAAGAAAGCAAATATGTCTTGGACAATACATTCACTCACCATTAAATTAACACACCTGACAACAATACATTCACTCACTATTCAAAACCAACTTTAACACAAGTTGTTAGTTAATTATACAACATCACACCTGACAACAATGATAAAAATACAAAGCAAATATGTCTTCAATATTGAAAATTAGTGAAAAAAGAGCATAGTTCAAAGATAAATCAAATAAAAAACATATCCATAATTGCAATGTAGCACAACTTTCATATAAAGGTCCTTGCAATCAAGAAAAAAAAAAAGAACCGTAATTATATATAAATTTTATCCTAAGCTTAGATTTTGGAATAACAAAGTAATTAGAATTTTACTTAATAAACATCTTCTATGTTAATAACATCACTCTTCTCACCATCACTATTAATAATGTCATCAATAGAACATCCCAATATGTTTGAAGGCCCTACACATAGTGTCTTGTCAATAAATGAAGTAAAATAAGCTTAACCTAGATATATGTGAATAGGATAACTTACCTATCGCTTTATACCAATCTTCCAAACATACCAAAACTTGAATGGTTTTCTTGCTTAATAAACTCCTCCAAGGATTAATCACTTTCTTTTCTAAACTAAAAGTTGACTCAAAAGTCACAATATAGATTGGAGTGATGAAATTTTGGGGGGACGAAGTTTTAAAAAAAATTATTTTTCTCTTTTATCTAGTAGAAATTTTGTTGGAAGTCCGTTGGAAATACCATTGGAATATATAACATTTTTTTTAAATTATTATAATTTTTTAAAAATAACCTTTATCGCTTAATTAAACTTAGAATTCCATCAAAAATTTATTTTTTATTTTTAAATTCTAATTTCTAAAAATTAATATTTAATTAACAATGAAAAATTAAACGAGCATGTATACAAATAGCTATAAATATATAAAACTAGTCAAATAATACATAAATTATATTATTCAAATCAAATAATGTACAAAAATATTGTTCAACTCAAACATATAAAAATATCACTACAGCCAAAGATTGGAGAGGAACTTATCAATCTCCTAATCCAGGATAGCATCGTCTTAGTGCTGTTGCTGCAAACCAGTGGGCCATCCATTACCTTCAACCATATGTGACATCATCCATCCATCAGTTGTCAATGTACATGATGGCGATGCTCTAACTGATTATAGTTAAATCAGCTATAATGGTGGCTAAGGTGGCAGTGAGTACATGTAAGTAGGAGGAATTGGTAACTGTATGCTATTGGTAGCCATATGGATGACGAGGAGATGGAGGAGGCGTAACCACTAGCTCTATTGTTGCTATTGAGTTTGTAGAAGTTGCTCTATCTAGGAGTAAAATGACCTTCATCTATTCACTACAAAAAAAAAGGGATCTGGCGACCGAAATTAGCGATCGAAAATTTCGGTCTCCAATTGCCACTGCTTGGCGACCGATC
>JANHAO010022337.1:0-12235 GCA_026873985.1 Saraca asoca
TACTTTGTCTTGAGACATTTTGTTCTATTGGTATAAAATGTTGCTATTTTTTGTAGTTGCCACATGTTATTGTTATTTATATTATGAGTATATTGCGCAAATTTTGTGTTGTGACATATTATGGAGGCATTCTAGACCCAGTCTCATTTTGTATTGAGATATGTCGTTGAGTCTCATTTTAAGTTGAGACATGTTGTTGAATCTCATACGGCATCTTGGGCAGATGCTGGGGCCAATTTTGTTAGGAAATTGCACATTGATCACATTTTTTGCATGCTATGTTGTTGTGCATTTCCTTTGCATATATCCACATTCATATTAGGTTGCCGAATTATAAGTGTCTACATGTAGGAAATCATTACTCCTTCGAGTAAATTTTCTACATTATTGAGATGCTTATGGATTCATTTTGGACTGTTGGACTTTTGTGTTAGGTCAACGGGTCATGGGTATCTTGCATGTATGATATTTATACTCCTTCGAGTATAATTTTCTACATCGTTGAGGTACTTATGCACTTATTTTGGATCATATTGTATGAGAGTGCTAGTTCAATATGACATCCTACTGTGGCCACGTATTGTTTAGGTTTTATTGCATTATGTCGTCCAAGTGGGAGAAATGTTAGCATTTTTTTTATATTTTGGACTGACATAATACAATAAGTTCGATTAATTAGATGTTATTTTGTTGAGCCTACTTAGTAAAAGTCCATTTAGTGAAGTAATCTTGTAACTGGGCTAATGTGGATATGGGCCCTGTGATTGGGCTTGTTTTTTATGGGTGGACTTGCCTCAATCCTTTTTATAATCATAGGGGAGGCCTCTATTCCTAACCACTTCAGAAGATTAGTAATCCCATATAAACTGATCAAAGAGTCTGAGTGGGAATAGGAATAGTATCTCCCTTGCTTTCCTCTGCAGGATATTTGGAATTAATGGCTTCTTCATCAGCTTCATTTCCAGGTAAATCTGGAAACCTTTTGTTCTAATTTTGTTAATTTGAATAATTATATGCCATGAGTAGTGATTAGATCATATGTTTTATTTTGTGATTGCAACATAACATTGGTTTGAAAAATGTAAGCTATGTGGATAGGAAGAAAGAAAATGGAAAAGAAATTTGGAACTTTTTTTTTTTAACAATA
Source organism: Saraca asoca (assembly GCA_026873985.1). Classification (NCBI taxonomy): domain Eukaryota; kingdom Viridiplantae; phylum Streptophyta; class Magnoliopsida; order Fabales; family Fabaceae; genus Saraca; species Saraca asoca. Next base: position 1,148 of record JANHAO010022337.1, read on the forward strand.
GAAAAGGAATATATTATATAAAATTTGTCACAATAATTTGTTATTTAAATTTACATGAATAATATGAATCAATTTTCTAAAACTAAATTTCAAATAATGTTTATATGCCAATAAATATTTTGTTACCAATGACATTATGATAGACAAACACAAAATAATAATGTTAAGATAAATAGGGCTTCAAATTGTTTAAGGAAAAATTTTGAGAAAAGTCGACCTCAATTATCAAAGCGTCCATTTCTACTTTCTTCTTTTTCTCTAAAAAGGGCAACAAAGTCATTCACCTTAAACTCAGCCGTATTAGATAATTTTCGAACCAAATCCCTAGCTTAGCATCAGAGTTGAGACAGCCATGGGTATACTCTCCTGGTGGAAGGGCAAGAAATCCCAACCCGAAGCAAAGCCTGTGCAGAACCCGACCACGGAAACCAAACCCGTTGAAGTGCCGGGAATGAACGGAGCAATGGAGGTTCCTCGACCCGGGAACGTGTCTGTTTTCGAGTTCGGGTCGGTTGCCGCCACCGGCGACAGGGTCACGCTTGCAGGTTATTGCCCAGTTTCCGAAGAGCTCGAACCTTGTCGTTGGGAGATCGTGCCGGCGAGCGGCTCAGACGCACCGCTGTTTCGCGTGGTATTCTAAGAGAATTGTATTGTAAGAACGGTGGAATTTGTACTCTTTAGTTGTTCTGCAAATAACTTTGCTTAGTCATGCGAATTCGGTAAGAGGGACGTGAAAAGAAAGAAAATTTATGTATTTTTGGTACATTGGATGTTTACCTGAATGAAAAATGAGCTCTGGCTGATTATTTGTGTTCTTACTCGTTCAATTTGGTCAAAACGTGAGGAATGATGCCTGTCTTGGAACATATTCTTGAGGGAATATGTGGAATTGCTATTTGTGGCGGGTTGCAGATATGGTATCGGAAATATATAACAATTTTCCTTTAAATGATAGTAATGAGTATCTCATTGATTGTGCAGTGCTGTGTAGGGAAGTATACCCCATCTCAGTCATTGAAAATATATGATAAAGAGGTTCCTTGTTGAAAAATAAGAACTAATCTCAACTTCAATGTTAGTTCAACATTCGTCCGTTAGGATCAATAGTAAGAGTTTGGCTATGTTAAAAGGAAAACAAATTTTGCTTAGAATTATTATTTCAGTTTACAACTGTTAAAAAAAAAAAAACTATAATTCAATTCATTTGTAAATGAATTCAAGTTGAAAGAATTGCCATTTTTGAAATGAATTCATTAGTAAATGAATTGAATCCCAATTTTTTTAATCTTGCAAACAATAGGTTAGTCCTGACTGAGCTATTTCTAATAGTTAAGTGAGTCATTTCCAAAATTAAAGCTAGCGGATTGAAGGGTTCTGCATATTTAACTTCTACATATGCTGGTTGTATTTCCTCTTTCGTCTTGTCATGGGCCCAGCAATTTTCTAGTTGAAATCGTGCAATGCATGATGTCAACTTTTGATCAACATGTCGGTTTTCTAATAAATTTGAGTCACTTTTAGATAGATATTCGGGATATTAAAGATTTTGTCATCCATACAATTAAATACAATCAAAATCTCATGTATAATATGTCTGCAAGCCAATATGTGAGTGTGTAGCCGAATCATTAACGCATGTCAAGTATCATAAAAATTGTCATACAAGAAGTCTTTTTGTGTATATTGAGAAGAGACTTTTAAAAATAAGGTGAGGGATAACCTCATTTTATTAACATATGTCTCATTACATAGTTTTGAGTGTGCAGAAAAAGTATCTTTAAGTTTTACACTCTGATCCCTAACTTGAGTCATAGTGCTTATTAGGTTATCAACTTGCCTTCCTTAAAATGCATTTTAAGCAAAAGTCCTATCGATAAGAGTAGACATAGTCTGATTGACAAGAGTAGACATACTTTTTTCTAATTGACATAGGATTTTTTCCCTAACTTCTAAGGGTTTTAATGTGTCATCTCATATGGACGCAAAAATAAAAATACAAGGATCAAAATTACGTACTTTTCTATCTGTACTAAATAAATAATCGATGCTAAAAAGACACAAATTCTCCTAAAATAGGAAAAATTTGGAAAAATAATTTACAAATATATTTGCTCCCAAATTTGTACCACAAGGCCTCATTTTCATGCTTAATTTTTACATCAAATTTCATTTAAAATCAAACATGTTTACCTGTCAAATTACTTCATAATACAGACTTGTGACACCTCTGCATGCTTTATTTAGATACTTAGCATGAGCTCAAGAAGCTGACTGCATTTGCTGTGATCAGAGCTTTGCTTTCTTTGGTTACATTGTCATCAAAATTTCGCATGTTGAGAAACGTGCGAAGGTGATTAGAGTTCAATTTTATTTTCTAGTTCTTACTTTAGTCATGGTTACATGCGGCCACTGTTAAATGTACTAGGATGAAATCATGCTTGTGGGATTCAAATACCATGCTGTGTTTCAAACCTGGGTCAAATGTCTTGGCTGTAACTTGTAAAACGACTACTGTTATCATGGCATTTTAAAACCTTTTGTGTTTTTGCCTTGTTTCCTTTGTGGAAAGACATTCTATGTGACCTACAAAGATGGAATTAAAAATTCAACATGGCTTGCAGAATGTGTAGTTGTTTTTGTTTTTTCTTTTTCCCTTTTTGTCTCCTTCTCTTGTAGTTCCTTTGTAATTTTATGTTGAAAACCTTTAAATTTTCGGGAAAAAGAAAGGTCTATGGTTTTTACATTAATCTGTCAATAGTGAGCTTTTTCTAGCTATACTAATGAGTTCAATGGTCTATGAACATGATACTCGAGGAAGATTAAGTACTAAAGTGGTACATAAATAAAGGCATTCCTAATATTGTTGAAGTTGCCGTTTCCCTTGATAGCTGCACATTCTTTAGTTTCAATGAGGACAATACCGCATATGACTACGAAAATATTTCTTCATCGGCTTGGATATAGAGAGGGAAGGCTTTTTACCAGAGGTGTTTTCCCTGTTACTGTTTTTCTAGTTTTTTATGGGAATTGTTTGAGCAATCCCTTGAGTCCATCCCTCCGAACATTTTGCTCCAAATGCATTGCGAAGCTGGAGTTCGAGTTATCTCTGGACAAATCCATAATCTATTATAGATTGAAGGGACCAAACATGAATAAATAAATGGGACGCGTATAGCATAATCTTTATTATGCCACAAAGCTCCTCTTTTTACGTTGTTCACAAAAAGCACATTGCCGCATGCTGGAATTCATGGGCACCAAAATCCGGCTGTAAACGCGATAGAGTACCATTTCTTCTGGTCATGCAAATTTAATCTTACATGATATTGAAAATAAGGAGAGAATTTGCATAATAAAAAAACCACCCAGGAGGTTTCTTTTCCTGTGTATATTTTCAACTAAAATTTAAACTTTTCCGGTAGCAGATAGCTCCCACCAATACCACCAGAAGGCCAAAAGAAACTTTCAAAAGAAGATCAAACTTGGGCATAACTCAGGAGCTGCAACAAATAAACCTCATTTCACCCAACTTTAATTCAAAAAAGTTACTTGTGTATGCTTTCCCTTTAATGACTTTGAATTCCCTTCAACATATCTCACTCACTGTCACAAACTCACAGCAAGAACAGTATAGCTACTTCGGGGGCAGATCAAGAAAGCAATAATATCATTTAAAAGGCTTTCACTATTTCAAGCAGATCCGAAGATTGAATATAAAGGTAAACCTCACACACACAGTTGGAGTATTTTTGGAGATATGGGTACCAGCAACCCAGAAGCTACCTCCTAATCTCAAATCATACTGTAATCGTTGTCATCATTCATCCGTATGTAACACATAATGGCCAATACAAACACAAAAAAGGAGGAGAATTCCATTGCTAGTGCCCCCCAACCAATCACACCTGCATGTTTCAATATGGCTGGTATGGCAATGCTTCCAACAGCTGAGGCTCCAGTCAAGAATTTGGTTGCATTCACCCAGCTGCTTGATTCATTCATTCATCAGAAATGCACATACAAAATGAATTTATTCAGCTACCATATACACATTTGAATTAATCTATATGGAAAGATTTACCCGCTGTCGGATTCAGAAAATAATGAAGCACCATCAGATCCCGTAAAGAACAGCAAAGGCATCGGAAGAAGCACATACATTATTGCTGCCAGAGAAACAGAGCAGCAAATCTGATCATGAAAATGGAGATGTTGTTGTTTGATATTTATCTCATTAATGATTTTGAATCTTACCAGTTAGCATTGGCCACCAATTATTGTACAAGGCACATGCCTGTCACATAACACAGATGCAGATAAACAGCAGAGTTTTAGACTTTTAGCCAATCAGTTGTTTGCATATTTGTTATACTGGTAAAATCTTAAATGATGAATATGGAGAAGACATACTAACCAGAATTTGCAAGACAATCCCTCCAGAGACGAGAATTGCCAAGAAGGCAAGTTTCCCTGTGTTCAAGCAGGAACGCATATAACCTGGTAATTCTGCCATTTCCAACTCTCAACTCATGTCATAGGGAGGAACAACTGAAACAAAGCTAACAGAGTGTTTTAAGGACATCAGACTGAGAGAAAAATACTAAAACGATGAAGCAGTTTAATTACATGATGCATGGAGGATGTCAAGCCATGGTTACAGTTAATATCTAGGAAGCAATTCCGTTGTTAAATAACACTTTATCTGTATTGAAGATTATGACATCTAAATCCATATAGAGATCATGTGATACACAGTGCATGTCTAAGCACTGAAAAAGAATATCTAGCGGTTCAAGAACAATAATAAGCAGCCAAATTTCACAATAGACAAAAATAACCTAACAATGATTAAAAATAAAGAACAAAAGCCACATTGTTGATAAATCTTAGATAAACTCCACTGAAATAGATGCCTAGTAAGTGCATCAAAAGCAATACAATTACATAACAATTGGTTCATTGAATAACCAATCATGACACACCTAATATGGCATGATCTAAACCTAAAATAACCAAGACTTGAGCATGAAAACATCCTGACACAAAAATACATCATTTAGCAGCAGCATCCTGCTTCACATCCAGCATCAATTCTCAACCAAACATAAATGAAAAGGATATTTGTAGCCTCAAACTGCTCCACAACGCCTCACTATGTGCGAGGGGGGAATCCTAGACACAATTGTGAATCCTGTTTCTTTCTCTCAAGAGTGAATGCCTTCTGAGACAGCTCGCGTGTGGAAGTAGAGCCACTCTAACATAAACATCATTCTTTCTCAGCTCACTTGTTACAATGAGGAAACATAATTTAATTATCAAACTTTAAGAGAACTGCAGCAGCATTAGCCCTTGACAATCTTCCCATGTGTCTTATAAAACCACAATTTAATCTGGCAAACAATCTTATGGGATAAATCCTTCTAGATATACAAAATCCAATCCCCAAAATATAAACGCAAACCACATTTACGTCAGCAGTCATTCACATTTCCCAGACTACTTTCTTTTGCAAATTCATTGAACCCAGGTTTTCATCAACTAGTCTCTATAATCTGATGCCGTCATCTTAACAAATCATTATCTCGTGCAGACTCCAATTCACCCTTATAAAGCAAGTTGATTTTTAGCGCTTAAAATGATTATCTATGAAAAAAAAAAAAGGACAAAAATTTTCCTAGGGTGAAGCTCGTTCTTCAACAATTTTAACTAATAAGCAGCAATGGGAAATAGAGTCCGTCCAATGAGAATAACAAATTCATAGGACAAGAACATCGAATCTATGGTTGGAAACCATACCGAAAATATGAGACAGAACGATTGGAACAATCAGACATCGATAGAACTATAATGCACAGACATTTCGAAAGAGAAAATCCACGATCTGTGAGAATCGAAATTTCCAGATGACTTAGAGGAACCCGTACCTGGAATCTTACTGGATAAAAACACCTCGTAGTTTTTGATCTAGCTGATAAGGTTTCGGAACGCAAAGAATTCGGTTAGTATATAAGTACAACGACAAAATGCACATGGATCTGCCAGTAAGATGCAGACCTTCTGCAGGTTTTCTCAATCATTATGTATGTAAGTATTTTTCCAATTTTTTACTTAATTTATAAATGTCTATTTACTCATTTAACAAAATTAATATTAAATTATATTAAAATCCATAAAATAATTCAATAATAAAGCATAAGCCTCATGCAAGTAAAAAGTTTACGTGTATATAGTATCATTTATTTATAAAACATATACATCATTAATTTTGTCTAATGTTATCATTCTAACTAAAAATTTATCAAATTTGGTATAAAAATATGTACATTTAAGTGAAACCCAATAAGGTTATTATATATACATCAAAGAATTGCTAAGGAATTTTAAGCTTTAAGACTTTGACTGAAAAATCCACTCACTTTGACCACACTTGGTTAGGGGTTGAAACGAGCAGCTCAGTTCCTGTTGACGGTGAAATTTGGTTCGTACGGAGAGTCTAAACTCCAGTCAATGGGGAGGGATTCTTACGGGATTTCTGACCTTTATTCGGTTCAAACACAACAAAATACAAAATAAACTAAGAAGAAGGGAAGAATAGAGAAAGGGGACACATGGTTTAACATGGTTCAGCCAAATCTGGGTATCATCGGACCCTACGTCCATGGTAATATGTTATTTAAGTGGCGTTTTTACAAAGTTACAGCACTCAAGTTTTTCCTCTCTATTTTGGCAAAGTTTCTGCCTGTGTTCCCAGGTTATCCCCTTTACAGAAGGCTCCTCCCTCATATTTATAGAGGAGAGGAGGTTACAATGGTAATTACATGTGCAGTAAGTATGTACATCAACATTTAATGTACAAGACAGAATATACAAGCTAAATCTCTTTTTTTCGGATACTGTTGATTGTCTTCTGTAAGCAGGCCCCATTTGTCTGTTGGGGTAAGGCATGACTTGGTCTTCTGTCTGGTGAGCTTCACATCGCTACTCGCACTTTGCTAATTGGATCGCACGATCCGGGGTCGCGCACATCATCAAGAAGGAGATGTCGAACTCGCTCTGTCGGACTCGTGTTCGAGCCAAGGGGTCACACTCGCGATGTAGATTGAAGGCATAGCGATCTGGACAGTTCTTTTAATCGATCTTTTTGTCATTCTTGGGCTTCTCGCATGTCCCTCTAAGACAAACCGATTTTCACATATAACATAAGCCCCCCAACTCTCAGCTCGCTTCGCAGGCTGGGAGTTGAAACTCTTCAATTTTTGATCAGTCAAAGTCTTCTCCCAAGATTATCATTTCATCTGCACTAGGCCATGTTTCTCATGGTACGTGTCCAGCAGTTATTGCTAAGTCAAACTTAGCCTGTTCCGAGGCCATAAATGGTGACGGTTAGGGGAAATGAATCTGGATTCTTCGATGGAGCCGGCCCTGGTCTATATAAGGGAAAGACAATCCCTTTTGTCACTACACTGAGCAAACCATGGAGTTTCCTGACAAACCACCATCGTTTTTGGCATTCTGCCTTTCAATAGAGGCGTGTATGGTCTGCTGCATAAAGGACTTGGAGGGTTTGACTTCCTTACTAACATGGAGAGATCTCATATGGATCTCAGACTGCGTTCTCTCGGCTTCTCCATAAGGCAATTGTTCAACAGGCCAAGCTTTCGGCGCTTCCTGATTAGATTCCTTCACGAATCAGACAAGGAGTTGGAGGCCGGAGAAATAAGGAGCGGTAATGCTCGTTCCCTCTTTATTGGCGAGGGTTATTGAAACGAAGTCCACCGTTTGGGAAAGTTCTGGTAAGAGAATTTTCAGGCACTCGGAGCGGTTCGGGGGCTCTAATCGGCAAAAGTTTGGACCTTCTTGGCTAGTTCTTCTTCTTAGTCATAGGTTTTCCCTTTTGTATTTTGATTAGCCTGTATTCAAGGCTTTCTAATGTATGTCTACCTTGTCAAGGTCTTTTAATGAATAAAGCTTCAGCTTCTTTCTGCTATTTCTGTTTGTTATTTCTGTTTCCCATATAAACATTTTAATTTAAACGATCTGTGCGACCTGTGCATAATGAGAAAATATCATGAGTTGTAGACTAGAGCGATCCCATGCTCAAGCCGATCCTGTGGCCAAATAAATAGACAAGTTAGTATGAGAATCATAAGGCAATAAGATAAGTTCGCATGAAAGCTGTGAATAGTTGGTCGCATACGAGTTGTGAAGTAAAACGATTCCATTACCTTAGGCAAATAATCAATTCGTCAACTCCTTACGCTTCAGCGATCATGAAGTCACGCTAGCATTGAGTGTTTAAGAGTGCCTCCGTACCTTAGCAAGCACACAGCTATGCTGGCATAGCCAGTTTATTTTGATCGTGTCAACGCCTTAGCGAGCACGCAGCTACGCTAGTTAAGTGAGTTTATTTTGAGCGTTTCCACGCCTCAGTGAGCACGCAGCTACGCTGGTTAAGTGAGTTTGTTTTAAGCGTTTCCATGTCTTAGTGAGCCCATAGCTTAACTGATTAAGTGAGTTTGTTTTGAGCGTTTCCATACCTCAGTGAGCCCCCAGCTTAACTGATTAAGTGAGTTTATTTTGAGCGTTTCCATGCCTCAGTGAGCCCCCAGCTCAACTGGTTAAGTGAGTTTATTTTGAGCGTCTCCACTCTTCAGCTAGCCCGCAGCTCAACTGGTTAAGTGAATTTGTTTTGAGCATCTCCACGCCTTAGCAAGCCTACAGCTCAACTGGTTAAGTGAGTTTATTTTGAGCGTCTCCATGCTTCAGCGAGCCTACAGCTCAACTGGTTAAGTGAGTTTATTTTGAGTATCTCCACTCCTCAGTGAGCCTGCAGCTTAACTGGTTAAGTGATCGTCAATTCATCTCCGAAATGAACTCCAGGGGGCCTCAACTGGACCAGAGGTCACAGTCAGCATAGGGTCACCCAAGAAGCTTTAGGGGAGTTGACCACATGTAAGCAATGGATATTACTAATTCTTGGAAGCAAAGTGCAGAGCCGGGAGAGAAAAATGACAACGTCAGGCCAATAAGCTTTCAATTTTCAACAAAATAAAGGAAAAATATTTACATTCCTTTTGAAGTTTAAAACACATTGTCAATGTATAATTCGGACTGAGCCCTCCGACTTTTGGCTGGTATTACGTTGAGAAGGCTGAGGTTGCTGCCTTGTAGGTTGCATCATGTATTCCCTTGATGCCCCCTTTTGATTAGGTCTTCAATTGCTTCCCTAAGGGCACAACAATTTGAAGTGCCGTGACCAGCCTCATTATGATAGGCACAGAATTTCTTATGGTTCTTCCGTCTAAAAGGGATTCTAGAGGGCACGGGCACCCTGAAGTCTTCTTTGTCCCTCTCTGTCATGAAAATCCTATCTTGGGTATCTGATAGGATATTATATTGCTCGTAACGATCAGGGTGCTGAGGTCGCTCACCCTTGGACTTTTTGGATTTCTTTGCTGTCCACTCGGCGAAATGATCACCCTGTTCTGTGTCGTTCCTCTTCTTGTCACGAGAGAAGTCAGGTTTTTCATCCTTCTTGTCAGACCTTTCCAAGCCGAAGGTTTCTTCCCACTTGATCTACTTAGTGGCTTGCTCGTAGAATTCGGTGAGGTCCTTGACCAAGGACTTGTACAGACTCTTATACAACTTTCTATCTTTGCAGAGTCCCACGAAGATGGTGGCCAGCATGGTTTCTTCAGATAGATTCTCCATCGAATTTGCTTTGAGTTTGAATTTGGCAATATAGTCCTTAAGCGACTCATGCTTGCACTAAAAAATCATAGTGAGGTGGTAAGAGGGCACAAGTTGTCTCTTTAGCACTTGGTACTGGCTGATAAATTTCTATTAGCAGTCTTCCTAACTGCCAATTGAGCGAGCTGGGAGACTTCTGAACCAAGTTCGAGGTACACCTCCCAATGTGACTGGAAACACTTGGCATTTGACGAATGGGTATGCTGTTTGCAAGTCCATCTGAACATTGAATGCGTCCAGATGATCATAAGGATCAGAATCCCCATTATACAACGGGATCGTAGGGACCTTGAGTTTGAGAGGGAGAGCTCGAGTTGCAATCTCCTCAGAGAACGGTGACCACTCCTCATAGTGAGCTTGATCACCCGGGGTTCGGAGGCATTCCTCCAACAGGGTTATCTTCTGAAACAGTTCTCCAACTAACGGGTCTCGTGCCTCAGAGTGCTGAGTGGACGATTACTGGATCCTTTGATCCCTATTATCATAAGGGTCGCGGCCTGGTGTCTGCTCTCGCGAGGAATGAGCTGGAGAGTTACCTTGGTTTGGGTCATCCAGACGCTGAGTTTGCTACTGCTGGAGAACATTCTCGGGCATTGAGATTTCAGATTGTCTCTGCACACCTTGTGCTAACAACGTAATTGCTTTAGTCAATTCTCCCATCATGTGTTTGAGCTTCTCCTGGCATTAAAGCCAAGTTTGCACTCCGTCAGTACCATTAACAGTGGTGGCTGGCAGAATAGAGTTAGTTGGAGGGACACTGATCGTGCATGTCGAAGCCATCAAATTAGAAATTTATAAATTAAATTGTACTAAACTATTTGTAGCATAGAGCAATATCAGATTAAACCCAAAGATCATTTATAGGTATTATCAATGATATTAGGAGATGTACAAGGGGGGTTGGCAGAAACTAACTAACATAAACTAACAAAAACAGAAACTAAAACACAACAAAAACATGCAACTAGCCAAAGGAACTAACTAGCTTGAGATTAATGCATCCTTGGTCACTTAAGATTCATTCAATTGTTGAAAACCATAATAAGAAGCCTTGAAATGATTAAGGAATCTATCCTGAGCAGTCAAGATTCAGCCAAGAAGCAAACACATTAAAAGCTCAATGCATTGCTAGTTTTCCTATCCTCTTCTATAATAGATCATAAAGCCATAATCATATAGTTAACCAAACTAATTGAAGCCAATCAATTCAGAAAACTCAGTAAAAATAGAGAGGAAATAGGAAATAAATGGCTAACAACTAAATGTAGAATGAAAGAATAAAACCTCTTCATTAATCTTCAAGTGTTGCAGCCCCTTAGACTGGTTACAACTTCAGCC